>JAKSZP010018440.1:0-255744 GCA_022478985.1 Massospora cicadina | reverse complement strand
TAGATGTATACAAACTTTCATGCGTTTATTTAAAATACCTTTGGTGATACTAATGACCAAGATAATATATCCATGTCAATAATCTATTGGATTCCTGTAGCCAGAAGTTGTTAATGCAAAAGATATGTGAAGCCAGCATGTCTTATCTGAATGTGAAAAACTTTATTCTTAAGAAGTTTGGAAGGGCAAAACTGATGATAGGTCAAAAACCACCTTCCTGTCCATACATTTTAACCCCCGTGAAGAAGTCTTGGCCTTTGTGGACCAAAATTTAATATAAAGCCCAGGTTCTGTATGTGGGCTAAAGTTCTGATCTAAAATGATGCTCATATCACTTTTCCACCACGCCTGTAAGCCTTACAAGGACTTTCATTAGGCCATGTTATCCTTTCTAAATTCCAACAACACCATTATGGAGATGGTAAATTACCTACTCTTCTGCGACCTTACCTTTAGCGCCCATAATACAAAGCCTTCTAAGAAGGAAGTCAGTACTTATTATTGACCTTGACCACAGATAATGATTCTGGAAAACCTTCAGCAAAATAGAAAAGGAATATCCTACTTCCCCTGATAGTGTGAACATCCCAACTAATGAACCAAACCATACTGATCTGCCTTGTTGAAAAACTTCTAAATATGGTATAGAGCAAGAGCTTGTTATGCCTCTGCGGCCACAGGTGAACAAAGACTTATTTATGTAATGAGTTAAGCAGACACTTTTGAAGTTAAAATTCTTACCAACTCAAATACTCACGCTAAGCGTAATTGCAAGATATTAGCATGTACAACATTAAAGTTTGTGTAGTTGTAGATAGCAGGACACCTATAAACATAGTTTTCTTGACACTAATGAGGAAACTTGGGACTGCCCAAGATCTTTTTCATTAAAACATGGAACTATGGAGCCTAACGCCACTACCTCACAAGAGCTTATAGCTCCTTACCATTGAGATTTGTTAATATAGTGTTTTCTGCTCAAGACATTGTTTTACCTCATGACAATTATGGGCTACTTGATAATAGTTTTTTATGAAGAAATATGAGCTTAAAACCGGCTTTGAAAACAATAATTTTGATATAGGAGGACAACTTTTTTAAGCTATAGTATACTTAAAAGGAGTCTTGGATAAGGAACGCTGTCTCATGGGCGTAGTTACCTAGGTCCTTTGACACCATGGAGACTGATCTGAAGATGTCTTTAGAGACTATGATGTGTAGGCCAGACAAAAGCATCAACACTGCTGATTTATTTTATGACGATTATAAGAAATTTTCCACCAGGTTGCATTGGATATTTGTTGATAGTGTTTATAATGTTCCTCTGGGGATTCCAATACAGGTGGATCATAAAGCCTCATCCCAACCAGAGCTTAAATCCATACACTTTTAGCTATTCATATGAACAATGGAGGAATCATCCCCCTTGATTATCATAAAAAATGTAAGAGTATTGTTGAAATGCAGGGGAGCAACTCCTAAGTGGCCTGTTGTTAAATCAGGGCTTCAAAGTCCCCAGCGAACTAATAAGCCCTAAGGTCTTAAGAAAGCTACAATAGAACCAAGAAGTTAATAGACCTTGATGGGTTTATTTGGATAAAGCCACAAGGTGTTTATAGTAATTTAAGGCTAAAAGTTGGAAAGGAAATGGAACACAGTATAGGCAGGTGGTAAGGCTAGATAATAGGGAATAGGCAATAAGTGCCTAGTATCATGTAAATCTCGGCATTGATTTCTTACTGGAAGATATATAAAAATACTAGTAATACAAAGCGGGTTTGGGTTATCCTTGGCATAAGTCGCCAATTTAATCCCAATTAGCCACTTGTTTGGGTTACAGCATTTACTTAACCGAAGTAAGATGACCAGGGGACAGACATTTGAGACTCAAAACATAAAAGTAAATCCTCAGTGAATGTTACAAATGAACCACCCAAAATGGGCGGACAACACACATAACACAAACTCAACCAACAAGGTAGGACAGCGGGAACTGCTTATCCCATAATGGCGTAAGGGGAGAGGGGATCAGGGGGCTCATCCTCAGCAGCTTCTTCATCTCAAAGCAGGGCTCAGGCTATGGCAGAGATCAGGGGTTTCAGGGCATCAGCAGGCTGTGGAGATATATTTTCACTGATCAGGGTGGTAGAAATACATCCATTATACATAAGAGTTCTTACATAATCTTCCAAAGCTAGTTCAGCTTTCATGCGTGTGTTGGGTAGTTTTTTGAACATGGCGATATTGGTGCAGGTGATCTTTGATTTGGGATTCTGCGCTACCTCTGTCACATGCTGGATGGCGTCATTGGCAGCTTTGTGGGCTTCAATCAACATATTTTTTTGAACCTTATTGGCTTTGCAGGGAATACTGGAAGGAGGAATTAATCCTGTGAGCATCGCCACTGATTTGGTGGCAGCTTTGCAGAGAGGATGACAATATGGACTAGCCGTTGCTTCAACAGCAAGCTGGTGGTCACCGCGGAATGCTTTGGCATTTTGCTGGGGGGCATATGAGCAAGGGGTAGTTCAGTGTCTTGGTCAACATACACATACTGCCCGATTTATATATTGTGGTGTCTAATTATATTTCTCATACTAATTAATCTCAGCTAATAGATCCCAAGGATTTTGATTAATTTTAATTGGGGAGTTGGCACATTCTTGAGGTTTGGTTGGTTCATTGGAGGATGCATGGGGTCAAACTGGGGTCCAATACTATGCTTGATTGGATGGAGCGTTTGTGGAATTGGGGCGAGGAGGAGGCTGATTGGTGGCTGTTGGCACAGATGCTGCAACAGGCTTTGGGGAGGGTGAGGTAGGATCGTACCCCATACCAAAGCTGGTGTGGGGCGGGCGGCGAATTGGAGGCTGGCAGATGAGAAATCAGCGCCGTCAGAGGCAGCTAGGGATGGGCACTTGCATTTTGAGTGGTCCAACTTGAAACAGGATGGATAGATCATCCATCCGCCCTTGACGTGGGCCCAGAACAGATGGTTGGAGGAAGAGAGGATAATGGCACAAGGGGGAATCACCATGGCAATTTTATTTGATTCAGGGATTATCATGGCATATGCCTGAGGCCCTGCGAGGCGTGTGGCCCCATTTGGGACCAAAAATTGCAAGATGGGGTTAGAGCCATAGACTTCCAAACCTTCCATCAGCTCCTGGTGGAGAACTTCAGGGGGAAGGTGGGTGGGCAAACCAGCAAACTGAAACACCAAAGTGGTATCCTCTGGGAGCCAAGTCCAAATTGTGGTCAGAGGGGTACCTGGAAAACCAGGGGCACAGTTGCCACAGTGGCGGCATCAGCTTCACAGGTGAAGCTGAGATCAAAATACCCCTTATAGGGGTGTAAGTCAATGAAACCGGCGGGATGCATCACCACCTGAGCCATTTTGATAATGGCTTGGTCGTGTAGGGGAAAAGTTTCCCATAGTTGACCCTAAGGCCAAAATGAATGTTGCTCCGGGAGAGCACCAGGGGCAGTGAGGCACCACTTGGGTTTGAGCAAGGTGGGCGTCGAGATCTTTGGGAGGAACGAATCATCCCAGGGTTTAGTATGACCTGGTGAGCCAGTCCAAGCGCATATTCCTGTCAGACCTAAAATGGCAGGGGGAGTTTTTCCGCTGCCCCACACTGAGGCAGCCAGAGAGGAATCCCAGGACATTGGAGAAAAACTATGGCGGGCGATAGCAATTTACTTTTTAACCATATAATTTGCTCAGAAAGTTATGCTGAGTGGAAATAAGAGCTATCGGATTTCAGCATAAAGATAGGATTTTGATGTGACTCAATTTATTTTGACATCCTCAGCATTAGCTGCTGGTGTCAAGTTTTTATTTGCTAATTAAATTAATATTTATATATTCTTATGGTTGATCCCCAATACTTCAAATTGGGATCAACCCAGGTCAATGGGGATCCTAATTTGGCATTTGCTAATAAGTGAGTTGCAACCTCTAGAAGAGGCTTACACAATAGAGGGCTAATCCTGACAGAGCCCCATCCAAATCTCAGCTAGGGGTTAAAAGCCAAGTGTGGGTCATCAGAATCTTAGCCAGCATTGGGAAGAGGTTTTAGAAAGCTTATTGGCATCATAGCCAGAATCAGGTATAAGTCTTTGGAAAGA
Organism: Massospora cicadina; assembly: GCA_022478985.1. NCBI lineage: Eukaryota > Fungi > Entomophthoromycota > Entomophthoromycetes > Entomophthorales > Entomophthoraceae > Massospora > Massospora cicadina. The sequence goes on along the minus strand of JAKSZP010018440.1, from coordinate 251,613 downwards.
TCATTGTAATTGTAGCCAGCATCAGGAAGAGGTATTGGAAAGAAAAAGGTGGCGGGGCAACTGTTTACCTGGCCAATTTGAGAAATAACTGGCATGGAAGCTTGCATTGGGAAGAAATATCATAAAGAAGCTAGGCAGCAGGGCAACTTAATGCCTGGCCGATTTGAAAATGCATCAGCATGGATTAACAATAGTTTAGTAAAATCATTGGAGATTTGACACAACATCAGGTATGGGTCCCTGAAAGACCCTCATCATCATTCTCTGGTATTAAGAAGAAGTCAACATTGGGGAATGGACCCAGAGAGCGTTTTTATTAAAATAAGTAATAGGGTTAATAAAGAAATAAAAAATTATAATTAGTCATAGTAATATTATAAAATCACCAGGGAATGGCCCTGGTTATTTGGATCAACAGTGTTGTCCAACCTGATCTTATTTATATATTTTAAGGGTGTCTTTGGACCGTTTTTGGCATCTTAGGCTTTCAGCGCCTGGTTGGAGGTCATCCCCTCATCCTGACTTGAACACTTGATTGAAATTATGTAGAGGCCAGGGTAGCCTGAGCTTGGCCGCCCAGTTTTAAACAAAATTAGACCAGCTGGGGAGCTCCAAACTGATACTACTTAAAACCCTCCTGGTCTTTGACCACTTTATGAGAGTTGGGCAGGGGCCAGGATGGGGACCGTTCCTAAACCTGGGTTGTAGCCCTCATGGGGGACTTGGGAGCAACTGGCAGGGAGCACCATTTTGTCAGGACGCAGGAGAGCAACTCTTAACCGTCCTGTTGTTAAATCATGGCCTTAAAGCCCCAAGAGAGTTAGTAGGACCTATGGCCCAAGAAAGCTACAACAGTAACTAGAGGTTAAGAAAAACAATAGTTTATTTGGATAAAGCTCTGAGGTATTTATAGTACCTTAAGGCTAAAAGTGGGAAATGAAAGGGAACTTAGGATAGGCGATTGTAAAGACTAGATGATAGGGACTAGGCGATAAGTGCCTGATATTAGTAAAATTTCAGCATTGATAGCCTATAGAGAATATTAAAAATTACTATAAATATAGAGGGAGTTTGGGTTATCCTCGACATAAGTCTCTAGTCAATCCCAAAATAGCCATTTGACTGGTTTCAGCAACAAGATGGGAAATTACATGACTTAATTAATTATTTTGACATCCTCAGCATTAGTAGCCGGTGTCAAATCAAATTTACTTATTAATTTAATAAATAAATAATTTTGGGGTTAATCCCTGATACTTTGAATTGGGCTCAACTTAAGTCAATTGGAGCCTAATTTGGCATTTTCCAATAGATAAGTCACGATCCCTAGAAGAGGCTTCCACAATAAAGTCAGAGTATCAACAAGAACTCTGAATTTTCCAAGTAAGATTTTCAAATATAATGATATTCTGCTATGCTATAGATGCAGCTATACCATGGCACCAGGTCATCATGCCATTGTGGAAACATCTATTGAAATTACAAAATCTGAGGGGCTATATGGTTGATTTCTTCTGCTCTTCCCTAAATCCAAATATGATCCTATTGCCATCTCTGTTGCTGTTTATCCTAACCAGGGGGAAATTAAGATATCTCTGAAAACTTTACTCTTTTACCAGTGCGCATAAAATGTCATAAAATTATTGCCTACTTATATAGTGTTTAGCATAATGGACTTGACATCCTATCAACTTATCTGACCACCACTCATTTTTGTGTTCAAATGGTTGGTCAAGTTGAGGGAAATGTTGTATTTTGGTCTTTTCAACCATGAAATTTTATTTATTGTTTATCAATTCTTATTTAATTTTATAAAAAATGAGTCTTTTATCTTTGATCCTTGATGCTGAGGCTGATTTGTAGAATTAGTTTCTAATGAGCTATCTTGCCTCCACGCCTCCATTATTATATTTAGTTGTTACTAATCAATAAGATTGAATTACTATCAACTCTTTCCCTGGCCCCCAATTAGGATATATAAGGGGTTCAATTCCTTCCACCACCATCTGTCAGGAGAGTATCTGTAACTCTCCGTTTCACAGCTTGGCGGTGCAGATTGCACAAGGCCAACACCAGGAAGCCAGCTAATACAAGGGCAGCTGCTAGTGCCCTGCAGATGGTGCTAGAGCTGGAGCAGCTAACTGAAAAAGTGGTTATCAACAGTGGTAAACCTTCAACGGAAACAATGGGGTGCTGGGTGGGAGCAGTAGGGGGCGGCACAGGTTGAAGGAAACCTGGGCAGGCCAACGGAGCACTGAAAGAAGGTCTTACAATTGTTACAATCAACTGGTTAATATATCATGAGACCTCCTCAAAGAGGTCCGCGCACAGGTTAACTGGAAATAACATAAAAATGTGCAAAAATCGGGTTTTATTTAAATGGAAAGACAACCAAAAAGGAATGTTGGTCAGAGGAAAATGTATTTAAGCTTGGATGGGAAAATTGGGGTTATGCCGCAGTGGACCCAAGAAATGACTCGCCAATAGGGCAATACTTCCATCCAAGTTAGTAAAATAGGCCAAAACTGACTTCACTTGAGTTATCGATTGAAGTTGGATTTGACCTGAGTGTGTTATTTCATAACAGGAACAGGTTTTGAACCCTTGTTCCAAAACTAAGCAAATCAAACCATCCACCTTAATTCGTAAATAGTTCATTTTAACGTGAATGCCTTGCTGCAAGGCTGGGCCCTAGGTTCCTTCTCCAGGCCAACCTGAGCATACCTGGCCTGCACCCAGCGCTGGTCCACAGTATGCTTCAGGTCCGTAAGGGCCTGAAGTTCCACCTTTTGGGCTTCTTGGCGCCCAGCCTTGTATTTAGCATCTACACCCACAATAACATCATTGGTACATGACATTATCAGAGATATACTGCAAATAGCATATTATTGATTTTCCAGGCTTTGTGGCCATGTAAATTCATATTTTTTATTTTTAAATTTCTTTCTTGCCACCAAGATGGTGTCAAACAATTGTTAAGGTTTTATTATCCCTGAGATATAGTCCAATGGTTTCTACCATTTACAAAATAATTATACACTGTAAAATAAACTCAAATATGGTTTATAATGAGGGTAGCCACAATTTAAAGGGGATCTGTTTTTACCTAGCTAGTTTAAGCTGATGAAATAAAACCTTGTACAATTAAGATACTTTTCATCTTACTTTTGAACCACTGTCTTCATAAAGTGTCCTTATACTTATCATAAGTATCTACCTACTTGTACAGTTGTAATTGCCACCAAAGTGCTAATTATATTATAATAATTAATCTGGTTCTCCAACAAACTCTTTACGTCCTCCAATACATTCATGAAGCCATTTGTTTCTTGTTGATAGTATTCCTTTCCTAACTTCCATACAAAATCACCTGAGGAAGCCCAGGATGGGATCAAGAAGCTCACATTTAAAGATATCTGCTTATGCACAAGCGATTACAAGTCAGGTTATCTAACTCCAAATACACTCAAAACAGAATACCCCTGGAAAAGATTTCTTTGTGCTAGAAGTAATTAAATAATCCAAGTTCCAGAAATCACAGTAAGTGAGGGGATGAATAATGCGTGCCTCCTTGTTGTTGATGACCCAAACTTTTCCTACTTTCTGACTTATCAACTTTTTTAGGTTTACTGAACATGCTCTGTGAATGATTTTGTAAAACAGTGGAGAGAGATAGTTGTTTGACTATAACTATTCAATCAAGTCTTCTCTATATCTGTGGTTTCAACCTCACTCAGGTTACTCTTACAGGAAAGGGATGATGGCCTTATTTCAGGCAACTTGAGCGAAAATAGCTAAGTGAAATAATTACTCTGACTCTTACACAAGAGAGCAATAGTATAAATCATTACTATCTAATTTTCTGTTTTTTAGTTTATCAAAATCAAGGGCTTTTATTAGAAAAGTTTGGTGCCCAACTATTTGGCTGATACACCAAAAATGGCATCCTTTGCCAACAAACTTAACCCTAAAGAGTCGCATCAAATGATGCATACTTTATCCACCTAGTTAGAATCCACCACTGACTAGATTATAGCCTTCCATGGGTTGGATTCTGAATTTGTTATCCCAACTCTTTTATCTAACTGCAGCAGATTAATATCTACAAACTACCGGAAGATTAGGTGATAGGACAATTTATTCATTTGCAGCAGGCCACATCACTCAGGATGACTTGAAAGTACTTCCAAGAAAAGCATTGTCAATGATTCAGTAACTCCAAATTTCCCTTATTATTTTATAGTGACAAATCCAGATTGATCCACATAAGAAAGTTATTTGTTGATTAAACCAATAATAAAGCCTCTTACAAAAACTTTTTGGTAACTATCTCCAACAAACCATTTATTTCAGGATTGAATTGAATCCTAAAACAAAAACTAAACTAATGTCTCACCGTAGAACATCACCAGCAATATTTATCAAACAATGATACTTTAACATACTAATAAGTGCTTATTAGAAAGCCAACCAAATTAGGGCAAGATAGATAGTTATTAATAATCTTTCACAGATGAATATTGATCGCATACCAAAATTTCAATATGCCTAATTCTGCAAATATCACCACTCCCCTTTTATCTGCTCCTAAACATGCGCTCAGGTCCACGGTGGACGAGAAACCCCCAATACTCCATTTCCATCCAATATGGCCACTCAGTCTTGCCACTGCATCGCTTTATAGGGAGATTTTTATTTTTAGTTTTATTTGGCACCGCTGCAAATAAAAAACGTATGGGCGCCCCTCCTCTTGGGTTGGCCCCATTAGTACAAAAATAGATGGTGGCTATCTGGAGATCATGGATCTTTGTATAAAGATAAATAATGCCAGGCCTTAATAGCTATGCTAATACAATGATTGCTAGGCTTACTGGGTTTATACATTTCTAAATGACATAAAGCCACTAGCTTGATACTGATAGAAAAAAGTGCATATTAGATCCAAGTTACTAAGTGTAGCAATCATTAGTTTATTTAAGTGTGAATGCCAATGTATTTAACTAAATTTAAAGAAATGTTTTATTGTGGCTACAATATATCTTTGCATAATTGTCCAAGAAACAAAAATTTTCCTATTTCTATCTCGTTGTAACAGTGTTACTTAAACTTTGTGCTACTATCCACCAGATTACTTATAATGTGATTCACCTTATGTCATATTTTGATTGTGGTGTTCACTAAAGGGCTCTTCTAGTGTACTTCTTAGCAAGTTGTAGGCTAAATTATAGAGAAGGTGTGGGGAAGAGGAGGAGGATGCTGTACGTTGGCAAGGCGCTCACACCATAACCAAGGCTAAGTAGGTGCTAATGCCAAATTGTAATTCCTTGCCAAGATCAGCTTTGGCTTAAGTTGAGTCTAGAACCAAATGCTATGGTTGAGTAGCCTCAATATGTTATATATTATATTAGATATCTAAGGTTAGTGAGGCCACGAGGTCACATGCAATCAGTAGCAACACATCTGTTAGTGAATTCAAGTGATTAATTTTTCATTGATTGAATGGCAACACAAACTAATTTGGACGGAATTTAATTTAACTTACAAAGATTTAACCAATGATTATGAGATTTTAAATCTTTTCCCTCTCATTTCAATAACTAATTGCAACAAATTCAATTCAATACTAAACAAGTTTAATAATCTCTTTGAGGAGATTAGTGTGCACCCAATGTCAGGTAGCAGTTGGGCCAGCAAAGTTAAGGGAACAGGATTGGGCACTGCACCATCCAAAATTTGTAAAAGCTACGGCAACACTGGCAGCCTAGATAAAAACAAAAAAACCAGCTGTTAGTATCTACCTGGAGATTTTAGCCTGGCGATCAAAGTGTAACCAGTTCATCAATACTCCACATTCCCTGCCCCTGTTGTCAGTGGAGCACGGGGTTTGATTTTTCTGGAAAATAATTAAACAGCGTTTTGGGAAAAGTTCTGTGGAGAAGTGAACAACTTTTTCTGGCCACAGTATATATAGCGCCGCACTCCATGACCTGCAATTGGTTAGATCTCAGGTTTGAAAATAAAAAAGCAGTGGATGAAGCTGCACAGGTGCGTGTGGTGATAGACCTCCCATATGATCAACAGTTGGTCAAGCTAAAGCAAACTTGTTAGAACAAATCGAACCAAATTTTTGTTACGTTTGTTTTCCTCCTCACAACAATAAAGCGCACTGTGTTGGAGCTTTACCTCAAGGAAGTGCTTAAGGTATATGGGAAAATTCACTCCTTCAAAATGCACGCTTTACACTCATGCCAGACCTGTGCACAGGCAAAGCAATTGCTGTGATCATCCCATATGCAGTAATTGTGGAAGATTTGACCTAAATCCCCCACACCATAGTTATGTTCATTGATGGGCAGGAATCCTGCCCGTTTTATGTCATAGTGGATAGCGCACTCCCTATCTTCACATTTTGCTGCACTTTTGGCCACAAGGCCCACATATGAACCACCAATGAGGGCATTACACAAAATGAAATCTATTCAATGCAATGAGCAGTGCAGACACCAATTATTAACTGGCTATAGACAATGACGCCGCCCTTGCATGGAGCGTGCAGGGGTTTTACATTCAGGTCAAATCTGTGTCCCCACAGGAGTGCAAGAAGGCCAAGCAGGCCAGCAGAAAAGCAGCCAAGGCAGCAGCCAAGCCGCATCCATGATCCCACCTGCGCAGACCCAGGATGACATCAAGTCATTCATGGCTGAAGTGGCTTGTGAATCTGTTTACCAATCAGATTGGGCCAATCAACCTAAGGACTCGATGGATGAATCAGATTTTCCCAAGCAATATTATCAAGCCTCAATTGAAACCGATTTTACCACCCATTTCCCTCTTAAATTTCTGTTGACCATTAATGGTGCACAGCAGGAACACAGTAACCTATAAAATTTGGCAAAAGAAAAATTCCTCCAAACCCAAGAAACATAACAAATCCGTTGACAATGCGCTAAAAAGGTTTTCTATAACAGAGCTGACTCTGTTGCTTCCTGCACATGTGTTTCATGGCGCATGATGAAAATGAATCAGAGGAAGGGCAAGGGGTCCCTTCCCATCGCACCTTAGGTGCAATGAGGGGGAGCCTTCACAATAGGGACGTTGAACTTCACTGGACTCAAGCCTTACCTTTCTGGGCTAGGAAACTGAGCTTTTTAAAAATAATTTACCTGTGGAAATTTTGGCCATTCAGGAAAACCACTGTCCACACGATGCAGAGAAAACATGAGCACCCATGCTCCTCCCCTCCCTCTCTTTTTGGTCACTGCACTTTGGGGTGCTTGTATGCGCAACTTGTAATATTAAACTTATTTCTGAAATTTGTACCTCGATGGCCATGCGCTTGTAGTGTCCTTTTCATGAGACAATGAAGCACACGATATCATCAGTTTTATGTTCAACCTGTGCGCGGGCTTTCTGGGAATCTTTCTCAGCCGTTGCTTCCCTCTAGATTCCCCCTGACCCTTTTGTGGTGGGCGACAAGAACTCCTGTGCCAACCCAGCCACTGACCGCTGGCCTTCAGTGCCTTCCCCCTGTAGGGGCACTTTGAACTTCACATAATAAAAGCCACTTTGGGGCTGTTTGATACACTACCTGTTGAAAATTTTATATTCTCAATACTAGGTGACTCCATTAGTGTGCTAGGCCAAACAGTATGAAGGCTGCTGGCCCTTGCCTTTTCACTATCATTGTGGCCTTTCCTTACAGGGCTGCAGGCAACTCCCTAATCCAGCTAGATACCAACTTCTCCTTAGCAGATTTTCCCTTCTTGGTGCTTACCGGTGGTTCACCCCCATCCTGGGCAGTCTGACCCCTTGCTCCTTCACCTCATGGCTAATCTCAACTTGTCCATCGCTGACTCCACTGATTGATTTAGTTCCTACAGTTGGGCAACTCCCCAATCCAGCTGGAACACCAACTTCTCCTTAGCAGATTAACCCTTCTTGGTGTGTACTGGTGGTTCACCCCCATCCTGGGCAGTCTAACCCCTTGTTCCTTCAACTCATGGCTAATCTCAACTTGTCCATCGCTGGCTCCACTGATTGAGCTAGTTCCCACAGTTGATCTGTAATTCCAGGTTGGGCGTAGGTTGCACCAACCACTCTAGATTTTTTTACCCAGCATCTAACAACTGGGGATCTTGAGTCCCACTTCTACAAGCTAACTAACTACTGTTAACTAAAAACATAATAAAAATGGGAAGACAGAATATATATTTATCAAGAGGGAGATCAAACTATTTATAGGCATGCTTGCCTGTCCATGTCATTGCATTTATTGCCAGCATCATCAGCACTAACTGGTGATTCTCCCTGCTTATTATTCATCAGCACTCTCACTAGCAATACTTAGCATCCATAAATGTCCATGATTACGTCAATCCTTGATTCATCATAATCTGAATTAATTAAATATATTGACATCCTCAGCATAAGTCGCCAGTGTCAAATTAAACCTAAAATACTGTCGGGGATTCTGCCCAATACTCTCACAAAGTCAAAATGCGATTCAACTTTAACTAATTGATTTAAATGGTTCAGCATCTATAGCATAAGTTGACAGTCCTTTGAGACTGATTTTCTGCTGGAAATCCCACAATCATCTTTAAATGTAGTTGATATGGGGATAAAAGCCAAGCTTAAACAATTACTAATAAATAGTTTGACATCCTCATCATATGTCTCTGGTGTCAAAATTAACAAAAACTATTGGGATCAACTCCCAATTTTTTATGTCAAATTTAAGTAATTCGTCATCTTAATTGATATTTAATATCTCAACATCCTCGGCCTCAGTCGCTGGTGTTGAGACCCACCAATTTTCTAACAGGCATGATCCTGACAATTTTTTGATCCTGACGATCAAGATAGCCTAACTCAACCGAATGGGGAACACAAATTGGAGTATTTTTTTTTAGTACTAGATGGTCCCAACCCAAGGGGGGGGGATTCATCGATGTCACAAATTGGAGTATTATCATTAATTAATGAATCAAAATTAGCTAACTAATTGGCAATCATCCCCAATTATTTATTATACTAATTTCATTAATATGTGAGGAATATCACCCGGTTAAAAATCTGACACTACCTAAACATGCACTGCTGTGATCCAACATGTCTCATCACCATGTGCACAATAGTCAGCTGAGGTTAATGTCCCACATTACCTTATTCTTGCCCATAGAACTTTTAGTATCAGGTTGCACTCTATGATGGTAAAAATTAATTTCTCTGACCACAGGTTGTTGTCAATTTCCTTCTCTTTGTTGTACCCAATGGCACAGGCGCTAAAGTGGTGTAGACTTCATCCAGCTGAGATCATGTCGCCCATGTTTTCCTCATGGGTAAATAACAAAACTTTGGTACCTGAGTTTGCCACACCGTTCTGTGTGGACCCACTTACTACCTGGTCAATCTTCAAAGCGAACACCATTTTCCAGGCATGCCACCTCTCATCACATTGCTCTCAAGCTGCATCAGCAGTCATTAGGCACACGCTTGAAGAGGTGGACCACCTGGAGTCTAACATCCCTGCTGCAGGCTACAGCCCAGCTGCTGGGGATTCACTTATGATGACCAAATTTACTCTAGATCGAGATTTGATAACTTAATCTAATAAGATTGTAAAATCTATGTCAGAGATATCCAATTCTAGGTTGGACTGATGATCAACCCTTTGGAATTATCAACCTTCTCTGAATGATGATGTTAAGATATTTGATGAGGATGAAAATCATATAAGAGGATTGGACTCATCAAATGAGATTATTATCAAATTTAGCCATCACAAGTATGGCCTTAATAATCATCAATATCAGTCATCTAATAGGAAAAATCTTCCCTTAGTGCACCTTTAAAATCCTCACGCATACCTACTAAATCTACCCTATAAATATCCCTCATTTCTAACTAATAAACTACCACGATTTTTGTCTTGATTAGCATAATTTTGGTCTATTTTCATACAGGATTCTGTATTTCCAATTGGAATTAACTATAGCAACAGAACTAATAACTTCATTGCAATTGAGTCAATCTATACTGGAGCCAAGAAACTAATAATTTGGTAGCCTTTGTAGCACCTGCTTATCATAATTTCTCACGAAATTTCAATACTGGTACTCCTTGCCAGGTCTGCTTCTGAGGCTACCTGGGGAAAACATACTTTTACAACCATAAATATTTCTAGCGAAGAAAGCCCCTCTTTTGAGGAATCATTGAGTATCTCCCAATGTGTACATTTCATCAGGCAAGTGATGCCTTCCACTACTACAAATAATCTACAATTTCAAGCTTCTATGGATTTGGCCATTGGGGGCCCTGACCAATCTAATTATCAGATTCAAGCCACAAATGTTGAAGAAACCGTCAAAAGTTTGATAAGGGGGCTATTCAGCCTGGTGCTCATCCTAATCGTGACTGAGCATCTAAAGTTGCTGAAAACATGAGCTTATATAACCGAGTGGTGTTACAGCCTACCAAAGTTGGTTTGGTTAGAACTAAGCAGTACCTCTGGCATTACGTACATCCTGCTATTCACCATGTACTCCATATTCTGGGGTTGCATCATCTCGAAATCCAGCGCCAGTTGACTCTAGTGCAACAATTTCACTCTCAACTATCTTCATTTTATGAAAAGGCATCCAACTTTGTAAGGGATAATTGGGAAGCCATTCTCAATAATAGAAGAGAAATCAACAATATTCATAACCAGTTAGTGAGAATCAATTAATGGAGTTGTGGGATACATCGGCCAAGAAGTATCTCAGCTCGTTAGTGATGTCACTAACCCTATTCACCACCATATCACCTCCCTGGAGGATGATATTAAGAGACAACTGGATCTGAGCATCAACTTGATCAATACGTTGAGGCGATGGACACTTCCAGTCTCATTAATGAAGAAAACCCTCAACTATACCTCCTTATGCCCCACGTCGCTGATGCTCCCACCCCAATGCTGTCTGCCATGGTCCACCAGCTAAAGCGGGCATCGGACAAAAGTTTCCCCAAAGCCTCCTCGCCATCTGATATGGCTTCCTAGGTTGCTAACTAAAGGGCTATATTAGGATTTTTTTATTTATGATAATCCCTTTGTTTGGCCCATTTGTGAATAAAGATGCGTGGCAGCTCCCCTTTTGGGTTGAGTACCACTAGTATTAAAAAAGAGACAACTGGATCAGTTGCGGGCCAAACATGAGAAGTGCTTGGATGAGCTTAACAGGATATCCCAACATCTTGTCCAAGTGGTGGTAATATCAGAGAAGGTGAACCCAGCCCTGTTGTTCCTCCTGGACCACTGGGACCACATAGCTCCCCATCAATAACTCCAGGACCTCCTGGTGAACGTGGTCCCCCTGGTCCAATGGGTCAACAAGGCCCGCTGGGGCCAACAGGTAGAGATGGGTCGCAAGGACCCCTGGGACCTCCTGGTCCCCCTGGCTCCTCGCTTCTAATGTCCGATTATGAACCTTCAATGCTACTAGTATCACGAGTACAAGCATTAAAAACCCAAATCTGAGCCATAGCTCAAGGGTGTTTCTTATCCTTAGAAGGCATCCCAAATGACCTCAGTTACTCCTTAAATAACCTATTGGATGACGTGGATAATGCTCATCATCTATGCAATGGTAATCAAACTACGCAAGAAACCCAGTTTGCAATGTTAAACGCTTCCATTGAATGGTTATCTGCTCGATGTGGACTAATTGAGAGCAAGCAGGCTGAAATGATCACTGCAATTTCTAACTTAAATCATCAACCAGCGAATGATCATCTTGCTCAATGGGTTCATAATTTACAGGAGGACTTCAATCATCTAAGACAACAAGTTGACCGAATCCTCTCTCAAGTTCATATCCCAGAATCAGAACCCTTCAAAGCTGAGCCAGTCTTGGTATCAGGTGTACATGTTTTGAGCAACGAAACCACTACCTTTAAACCTACCTTTAAGGATAAGTTTGAGCCAGGTGAAGATAGCATCCATTCATTCCTCTTTGTCTATGAGCATGCAATGAATGGGGCATCTGATCAACATAAGGTCCAGCATATTACCTCATGCCTAAGCTGGTTCGCGTAAGAAATTATGGTACCTCACTTGAAGGTTTGCAAGACATGGGCTCAAGTGAAAACCGCCCTTATTAAGGAATTTGGGAGTGATCAAATCCTTTCAAACCAAAAGCAAGCCTATATAAGTATCTAAAATCAAACGTGGAGAGTCCATCCAAGATTTCGCTAATAGATTCTACCATGATGCCCAAACTCTTGCTACTTGCAACCAAGTACAGTAGATGATGCTATATCAGCTGTAATGAGTGCGTTTGCTTCTCACACTCAGTTTCTACTGCATTTGAAATCACTTAAGAGAAATTTCTCGATCTATTATTGACATCAAGGAAGCGCTCATGGAGATTCCCAATGGTGTGGTACACACGACCTCCGCGAATAACCCTTGTTTTTAAATCCATGTGATGCCACATAGGCCCAAGTCTAAACTGAAGAAGGAACCATGCTTTTATTGTGGTCTCGTGAGTCATGTGGTATCTCAATGTTGGAAAAAGCAAGCGGAGGAGTTGAAAAAGAGGAGTCAGCATAGGGCATGAGGCTCCCTGTGCTGACCTACCTCCTGTGCCTCCATCAAAATCTTTTTAACCCATCTACAATTGTTATGTGATCTCCACTCCTGGTGAGCTTGATGTTCCTGATGAATTAGCCAACAAAGACACCTTTTCCACTTATTCTTCTGCTTGTTCTTATTTTAATTAAATTAATCCCTGGTGTTTTCAATCCCAAACTTTGGCTCTGATGTAACCTGAGTGGAATTCATAGTGCATAAGGTGAAAGTTTTGGCTATTAATTATACAGTATCGCCCATCAATGTAATCTCATCCAAACTTATGAAAAAGATCAAATTGGCTATGTACTTGAACCATTCCCAAGACTACGGAGCTGCTGGTCCTTCCTACACTAAGTCTATAGGAGCTTACTCCTCTCTTCCAATGCGCTTTGGAAAATTGGTTGTTTCAGCCCCTGCAGTAGTATTGGATTACAACTGCTATGACTTGCTCTTTGGAACTAAGTTTCTTATAGATTTTGATGCAATAATCATCTTTAAGGATAGTTACCTTTCTTTGATTGGGTATCGAGTACCTTTAATTTTACAGGATGTCCCCAATATCAAAGGCAAACTCAAACGACGTGTTTGCTTGTTTGAACACCCCACTTCTATCTCATGTTTAAAATACTGAATCTAGGGACCAAGAACTATAATTCCTCCTCCTTCAGCTTGTTCCTCCGAGGACATGCCTTTATATTCTAACTCTCTGATTACCATTCCCCAAAAGCTTAAGTCATTGTTGATACTGGAGTACAAGTATCTGTACCAACTGATCATGTGTTGGAAATTTTTGGTAACCAAAATCCCTCTCATTTGGAGGCCTTACCCTGCCCGAGTATCCTTGATCCTGCCTATGATGGAAATGTTACAATTCTACTGGCTAATCGCACTTCTTGACCTATGCAATTGAATCACAAATAGCCTCATTGCCTATGTGCGGCCTACTCCTGTTAGTGAAATATTATCCATTTCAGGATGTGGAGATCTTCATCAAGTTTGGGCTAGAAAATCCTCCTAATGTTGCTAGAATTGATGTCAAATTTGGGGATTATCTCACTCCAGAACAAAAGCATAAAGCTGAGGCTCTGAATGAAAAATATGCAGATATAATTGCCCAAGGTTCTGGATATTTTTGGACTAATGAAAGATGTGCAGCATCAGGTGAAAACTAGTGATACTCCCCCTATTCAATCTCGACCAAATCATAAATATAAAGTGGAAGAGGCTCAGGTCACAATGGAATTGAAACAACTCCTTGATGTGGGGCTGTTAAAGCCTTTTAAGAGTCCATGGGATTCTGATTTTACTACTCATTTAAAAAAGGACGGGGGACATAGAGTGGTTATGGACTATTGTTGGCTCAATGCTGTTACACAAAATGATTCTTATCCTCTACCTCGCATTGATGATTCATTGAATTTATTGTCTGGGTCACAATACTTCTCATATATGGACCTTGCGAGTGGTTATCAGCAAATTGACCTAGCTCAAGAAGATCGTCAAAAATGTGCTTTAATCTCTATTGAGGGGTTATTTGAGCCCACTCATATGCCACAGGGGCTTTGTAATGCCCCTACCACTTTTCAACGAGCCATGGATGGCTTGTTTGGAGATTTGAAACTTCCTTGTGTTTTGGTATATTTAAAAGTTGTTACTGTGTCTTCTAGCACTTTTAATAAGCATTTTTAATATTTAAAGGAAGTTTTTGGTCAGATTCATCGTGCTTTGCTTAAGCTAAAACCAACCAATTATGCCTTTTTTAAGACTGAGATGGAATTCTTAGGTCATAAAGTTAATCATGAGGGGATTTTACCCTTATCTAATAAGATATAAAGCTATTTTGGACATTCCTGTCCATAAAAGCTTGCGCGATATTCAAGTATTTTTAGGGATGGTTGATTATTACTGACAATTCATCCCTCATTTTGCGGAAATTGCGGAGCCTTTAGTTTAATTTTTGCACAAGGAAGTTCCTTTTGTATGGGAAGAATCGCAGCAGCAAGCTTTTGATCTGTTGCGCCAAGCTTTAATGAGTGGCCCAGTCTTAGCCCATCATGACTTTTCCAAACCTTTTATACTATTTACTGATTCCAGAGATATTGCTATTGGAGCAATTATAGCTCAACATGATACTAACTCAGTTGATCATCCCATTGCATATTATAGTAAAACCCTTTCTAAGACTAAACGTAATTATAGCGTTACCAAGAGAGAATACCTAGCTGTCTTGTCTGCCATCAAGCATTTCCACCCTTACCTCTATGGCAAGCATTTCAATATAGTCACAGATAACGCTTCCCTGAAGTGGTTGCAACAAATGAAGGATAAAGATGGGCGTCTAGCTAGATGGGCTCTAAATCTCCAAAATTATGACTTTACTATTCAACATTTCACTGGCGCTATTCATCAGATCGCTGATGGAATTTCTTGATTGCCTATCCTAACATTATTTTCTGCTGAAGAGGATTTCATTTATGACTTGATTGGTATGCCTGAGCTCTGTTATCAGGAATCTAAGGATGTTATCTCTAAGTTAAAATTATTAACTGAAGATACTCAGGTTAAAGAAGTTTCATTATACAAAAAGTTGAGCTCTAAATGGTTGCCCTTTATTCAGCGCTTTGCAAGGACTGATACTATTATGGAGGCCCACCAAACCGTAGGGCATGGAGCTGTTGCTAAGACCCTACAGTGGTTGAAAACTCATTGTTATTGGGATAACATGCTGGAATCTGTAAACAATCTGTTGGAGTCTTGTCTTACGTGCCAACAACAACGTGGTGGAAATCCGATGTTTCAACACAAAATTGTGGGCCCTTTCTGAACCTTTCTCTACTAAGAGTATCGATGTGGTGGGTCCTCTCCATACTGCCACTTATGAGCATTGATATATTCTGTTAGCTATCGACCATTTTACTAAAATGAATTGAATCTATCTCAGTTTCCATGGTCACCACAAAGGCTATGGCGTCCTTTCTTTTCAAGCAAGTTTTCACCAGGCATGGTAGCTTAAAAGTCCTGTTATCAGATAATGGGAACAACTTCATTTCTCAGGTGGTATCCGAGCTTACATAGTTAATGGGTACTTATCAGTCATTCACATCCCCATATATCATTATACTAATGGTGAGGTTGAACGAGCAAATGGCACTCTTAAAGCCATTCTTCAAAAGATGGCTTCCAATGATCCTATTAGATGGAAATTCTACTTGCCTAGTGCGATGTTAGCCTATAGAGTTAGCTATCATCATATAGCTGTAATGTCTCCTTTTAAAGCTTTATATGGTCAGGATCCTATCCTCCCCTCAAGTGTACAACCTATACTTGAGGAAGCTACCCCGCAAACTACTAATTTAGCTATGAAGAGACTCACTGATGAAATCATTTGATTGCAAGATTTAGCTTCAAGCTCCCTTGCTGCTACCACCTTAAAGGATGGAACAAGAACCAACGCTAAGACCTACGCTACCAGAATACCAAGTCGGAGATTTGGTACTCGTCTATTACAATAGCTAGGAGGAAGGATTCACAAAATAGAAACCTTATGGGCTGGTCCATATTATACTATTTATCATTGGGGTATTGAATACTCCATTGCCTCTGTTGATACTGGTACTGTTATCAATAGAGTGCATAGTAGATTTCTGCGTAAGTATGTGCCCCCTAGGCAAGATCTTGAGGGGGCATTGTTGGGGATTCATCAACGATGACTGAATTTATTCCAGATTGAGATTCAATATCTTAGTCTAATAAGATTGTAAAATCTATGTCAGAGATATCCAATTCTAGGTTGGACTGATGATCAACCCTTTGGAATTATCAACCTTCTCTGAATGATGATGTTAAGATATTTGATGAGGATGAAAATCATATAAGAGGATTGGACTCATCAAATAAGAATATTATCAAATTTAGCCATCAAAAGTAAGGCCTTAATAATCAGCAATATTAGTCATCTAATAGGAAAGATCTTCCCTTAGGTGCACCTCAAAAATCCATACGCATACCTACTAAATCTACCCTATAATTATCCCTCATTTTTAACTAATAAACTACCACGATTCTTGTTTTATTAGCATTATTTTGGTCTCTTTTCATACAGGATTCTGTATTTCTGATTAGAATTAACTATAGCAACAGAACTAATAGCTTCGTTGCAATTGAGTCAATCTTTGCTAGAGCCATAAAAAATAATTTTTTAGCCTTTGTAGCATCTGCTTATCGTAATTTCTCATGAAATTCCAGCCAGATTGAGGTCACAAGTGGTCCAAATTGTTCTTCGCCTTAATGCACTGGTAAGGCAACATAAACATCGTGTTTGTGTGCAGTATAATTTAACAAACATAACGGCAGATGGCACATGCTTCACTTATTTTTTCCAAGATTTATTTGCATTGCAACAGAGCATGGCCTGCACACAGGTGAGGCGGCTGGAACGCTCTGTCACAGATACTCCAGCTGAAGCAGCAAGCAAAGTTAAAATTATTTCTCCAAACTGCAACGCTCTGATACAGTTGAACCAGCCAAAGTTAACAAATTTCTAAAAAGCGCACATTTATGAACCATTTACGTTATCTGGAGTTGATGAATTTAATTTCTTGGGACTAAATCTGGTATGCCATTCATGGTGCACCATACAGGAAATGCCCAGGTCCAGACTGGATTTCCTTATGAGTTCTATAAGAAATATTTTAATTCTTTTTCCTCCTTGTTGCTTGCCTTAATGAATCAATGTTTTTTAGAAACATGCCACCTTCCTGGGGGCTAGGCGGTTTTCACAATTTAGCTGTATAAAAAAGGGGATAAGCTGGACCTGGCCAAATGGCGCCCCATATTAATTACTAACACTTATATTAAGGTAATTACTAAAATTATGGCCAACCTAGGGGAAGTTGCCTCTGATCTCATTTCCTCTGAGCAATTTGGTTTCATTCCCAAGCGGTCTATATGGGGCAACATACACACTATAGCCAACTTCTGCCAATCCTCGGCTACTGGGGCACTTGTTTTTTAGAACAGCAGAAGGCTTATGATATAGTCAACTGGGATTACCTCAAAGCATGCCTCCACAAGTTCCACCTCCCCCATTGATTTATTAATTGGGTGATGATGCTTATGGAATCCGCCACAATGGCTGTGTGTGGCCCTGGCTTCCTACTAATGTGGTTCACCCTCAAAGGGGCCTCCTGAAGGGGACCCTTTAATCCCACCCTTGTTAACTTCATCCTTGACCCACTTTTACATAACGTGAATGCCCGTCTTACTGGTGTACATGTGCAAGGCCAAGCACCTGTTAAGATGTTGGCGTTTGCTGATGATTGTGTGACTGGGGTATGTAACAACCAAAATGCACGTGCGCTTAAGACTACTATCAAGGTTCACTCCAAGGTAAGTAACGCTGTACTTAACGCCTCTAAACCTAAATTATTTTCCTCAATAAGTTCCAAGCCAACTGGTCACCAGCACCCCGTTTCCTACATGCTTCAACAGCTAGCTCACAGGTTTGCTTTCCATGCCCAACCCATACCACCCCGATTGTGCTTTCTTTTGTGCCAAGACCTGCTGCTGATCTGGTACGCCATTTGGGTGTATGGCTGGAGGCGGGAGGGTACGCCTCATTGGTAATGGAGCACCATATTCTGTACAATGTCACAAAATGCATCGCTTCCCTCAGAGCCCACCAGAAAACCCTCCCAGGAAGGGTTGTGATCTCCAACTCTATGCTCCTGCCCAAAGTTTGGTTTGTGACCCATGCTATTTTCCTTTTCCCCATCTTTATTCACCTCGTTATACGCCCTAATGCAAGGGTGGAATTGGTTAGGCTGCCCACCTCCAGTGCTCCTGGATGTCTTGTTTGGCCCTGCATTTTAGTGGTATGGCCTGCTCAAATTTGAGGCTCATGCCGCCAAATTACTTGGCACCTGGATCGCTGAAGTCACCAACTACGTACTCCAAGCCCAATACTGGTCAAGCACAGCCAACTTCAATTTTTCCTACGCCCTGGTCCTCAGAAATCCTACCCATCCCTTTCTCTGTTAAGATATCTTGTTTCGCATCCCTCTGCTATGGGCCCATATGGGGCGCCGCCTCACTTCAAACAAATTCTCCTCTCCATGTGGAGCGCTGAGTAAAGAATTTGAATCAGTGGGCGCACCGCCCAGAGGAGTCGACCTACTCCCCGTTTCACACATGAAGTATAAGACCAAACCGTTCTAAACAGTTTAATACCAAGGAGGTCCCCTATCATGGCCAGGGTGGATTATCTGGACATGTTGGACATTCCCTACTACCTAGAAACCCAGAAAGCCATCTGGAAGTACTCTCATCACCCTCTTTGGCAGCTGCATGTTCATTCCTATGTGTGGCACTGCTTGAAATGGGTATAAGGTACTGCTAAGCAATCCAATGCATCACGCTCCTCATGTGTTGTGTGTGACCAATATGGGACTTTGGTCCACCGCCTGGAAGAGTGCCCTCCTTCAAAAGCGATCTGGCGTGAGGTTCAACGTCTCGTTTTTCCAAAATCAAAAAAGCCCTTCAGCCTATCTAAAAACATCTTCGCCTTTTACCTTAAATTCCCTTATACAACCTTACCTCTGAGCCATAGTAGTATCAATTGCAATATGGAACATCCACGCAGTTGTCTTGGATGCCATTTCAGACTCTACTCCCACCCTCCAGGAAGCTTTATGCCGATTCCAGTTGCACCTTACGGACCACTTTCAAGCATGGTTGTTTGGTTACCTACCATCCCGCCAATGAAAGTTGGTCTCATCCAGGTTTCCGGTTTAGTTCATCACTTCAGACCCTTTCCTTCATACGTTCTCAATAGTGGCGCAAGCCTCTACTCACAATACCTCAATTCCTTTATTTGGCGTTCCCACTGGCAGCATGAGACAACGTTAGCTTCTCTGGGGTGCCTCTAGCTTATTTTAGTGCTTGTTAGTTTACATATCAGAAGTGTCCTTCTCATGGTCAGTCTTCCCCAGATAAAATTTAAAAAATGAGACGTTGGGCAAACAATTTTACAAAAAATTAGGCTGAAACAAATTAATGCTTTAAAGAGATAAAATAACTGAAGAGAAATAAAACAAATCAAATAACACTCCAGAGTGATGTAGGAAAACCACTACAATTCATTATTTAATTTTGAATAGTAATAAACAAGTTCAGCTTCAGTAGTGAGTGATCACAATTATCTTGAATCAAGTTATACATCATCAGCGCTATTGATAGCAACTATTACTTAATTTAGATTTAAACTAATTGAATGTAGAATTCAAGTCATAAGACTTAATAAACCAATCTCATTCAGAGCTCTTATAACCGCTTCTGCATTGCAGCACAGACAAGTTTCACTACCCGACTCCTCAATTCCCATGCCATATTATTTTGGTTGCTCTCATTACATTATTAAGATCTGGTCACCCTATTAATAGGGTGTTTATATTTGAAAATAATTTTAGTTCACCCAATTTGTATTTCACTATTTGGTTAGTTTTATTACAGCCATTTGATAGTGGGTAAATGGTGGTCCTTGGGGTATGGGCATCTCAAAGAGATTACTCTAGCAAGTAGTTTGCCCAACCACTCCTACACCTAGATCTACAATGATTACTCAAGAGATTACCCCAATTGTGAGCTGATAATGAGGTTCTAAGTGATAATATCCCCATAGGACTAGTATTGGGAGACAAGGCTGGGACACCCAGTTGAAAATGGGTTGAAGGTGCTAGCAGACCTCCCAGGCTAAGGGACTAGATGGGTGTATGTTCCAGATGTGCCACCTGGCTGAAGATGCCAGATGAGTCTAGGGCTTCTAGCCTACCAATGTTCTTAATCAAACTAGGGTAAATTTTTGGCTACACTGATTTTGGTATATTATGTAGAAGGATTGTGGCTAAAAGGGTATCCAGCGATGGTCCATGAGCAAGGGTGGAAATATTCATATTCTTGGCCTGGTGCACTAGTGAGATTTTTAATATTGCAAGTTGCAATATTTGCGACACTGGTCCTCATTATAGGTGGCCACTAATTTAACAAATCAACTACTTTTTGTATCAACTGGTACCATGTCAGGCCCTTCCAGTTTTTGTAGAAGGAATTTTGCAATTTTGCGGAGATATGTTGGGATTAAAGGCAAAGTATACAGGCGATATCATGCAAACTTCAGATTATAATCTCTCTTTAAATTAAAAACCACTTCTGACCAGAAGACATTAATGAAATTATCGCTCAATTTTGTTAGTTAGAATCATCTCAACAAAAAGAACAAATAATTCACTTTTGAGCACCCAAAACAATATAAAATCTGGCTCCTTGGATGATACCGTTTTTTTGCAAGTGACCCTAGAAAGTATTTCATAGGAGTGTTTTTTGTCAACGTGATTAAGATCAACGCTGTGGTTCTTTAATGTCTTTATATCAAAATAATTACAAATTTTTCACTCAATAGCTCAATTTCAACAGTATATCCTGGTGTATCTTGTCACTTACCCCAGCCATCCATTCATAAGCTTCTATGAGTGCTGGACCACCACAATATCGAGACTTATGTCAAATTGGGGGTTTTCCCATACCAACAGAATGTCAATCGCCTTCGCCTATAACGCCTTAATGGCAATTTGTTTGAATTTTGTAATTTGATAGTCTAGATTTAAGGTAGCATGTTAAAAGCACAAGGGAGTTTAGTCAATTTGGTTTTTAACTAAATTAAAAGCTAACATGAGTTGTGGGTGACATTATACATAGAGGGCTGTCATTAAACGGACACAACTTCAACACTTTTGGCAGTACTACCAAACAATACATGCAAGAAACGACTTATTGGGTGACCAGTATTGATACTGTCATGCCACACCAAAAGGATCAAGTTCCAATTATAGATTGCCTCCTGAAAAAATTCAAAGAAATGACATTGGCCAATGGAAAAATTTTGTAGAAAAATTCATAGCATGAGACAAGTGATAACTGCAAACCACTTTAAGGAAACTTAAATTATGGAAAAACTTTGAACTCATCAGCTCAACTAGTATCCACTCTGAATTTAAGCCAAGCTAGACCCTTGACTCTTTATTTCACTGAGACTGTAGAGTATGTTGTAATAAAGAATGACATCAATGATTTGATCCAGACAAATTAATAACCAAGCCATGTATTTATTTATTTTTTAATAAAAAATTTTGATGAAGCTACTGACAAACTTTACAATAATAGGCGTTATAATTAAGCGTTTGATTTTTTTCTTAGACGGTGTGTCTGAATAACAGCACAATTTGTAGCGAGGATTGCATACAGAAAAAGCTATTGCCAGGATTTCTATTGCGAGCTTGATGAGATTAGATGGGAGCTTTATGTCGGAGGTTGTCATTGTATCAATGAAAGGAATAAAAATCTCGCTGAGGAGCTCTTCACAAGACAAAAATGTGCTAGATTTAGGTATGAAGTCAGTGATGGCTTAATATATGAAGAATCCTCTCTCCATGGGGGATTCCATCCATAATTGCCACCATTATAGAAGAAGTTGCCACATTAAAACAAATAAGTAATGGGTAACCAAGCAATTAATTCCACAAGATTTTACCTATTTCTAGTACCACTTACCCAAATACCAAAGTGAAAACACTTGTTCTAATACCTTGTAGATCAGAAGATATGATAAATTTTAAGTTAACAAGCTACTACCTACAAACAGAATAAAATTCTTTTTTAATTTATTAAAAACTTAAAGTTCTTATGGAAGGGGCCTTAGATTATTGCAACGCCAAGTTAATAATTTTACCTTAGACGTTGAAAGAACAGACAGTTGGAATATGGTCTAATGAGCCATTCAAGTCTATTTTATATTTGATATTTAATTAATTAAAAATTTATCTAATAAGTATACTAAGAATTCAAGTGATTTCCTACACTGACATCATGTTATATAATTAAAGTACTATACCATATATTGGGCTGAATCATCAATCAAATTATAATTTTAAGCATGTTTGGTTCCTTTTCATCCTAACAGTGCTAAACCCTGATTCATTTATAAATATCAATTTACCACGGCCTCCCAGCCATGTGTACATGACTTCCACTTTTTATTTTAAACATTATCATTTATTCCTTGATCTGCGTCAGCATAAAACCAATTGTTATGCTTTATTATTCTTTAAAATCTAGGCATAAGGTTCCTAGAATTTCAGGGATATTTATGCACGCCCACTATTCCTGAGTATCATTTTGATTTATAAGGATATGAGCAGCGTTTTAAAGGGATTAGTTTTTCCCTAGCTTTTAAAAAAGATAACATTGATAAAGCTCTTATATATAATTAAAAGATTCTTTTATTTAAATAATGTCTCTATCTTCATACAGTTTATTTTATTTTTAGTAAGTGTAATTTGACCTGCGCAGTTCAAATTTGATGCCCAAGCGCCAATTGAGACACTCCAAACCACATGTTCCTTATAGAACATCTATGTGACTTATCATGAGGTCAAACAGACAGCGTTGAGACTCTGGAGGGGTCAAGAAGATGTCACAGATAAAATTGATTCTTAATCATTAGTTTTTAGCAAAATGAGACCCTTACTGAATTTCTATTTAGTTCACTCAAGAGGTTCATGTATTAGTTGGTGTAGAAACACCTTTTGAATTGGATGCTGTAATGGAAATGACTTTGTCTGTAAACTCTAATTGCAAGCTCTTCAACGCAATGACAATGACTTTGCAAGAGTACATGTCCCTACAAAAAATAAGAAAATATCTACGCTGATTGTTTCCCATCCTTTGACTTCCAAATATGGAGCAAATGCCGTTTACTGCCTCTAAGGAACTTCCAGCGTCAAACCCTAACAACAGACCCCTGTACAGATCACAATTAAGTCCCAAAGTGGGACTATGAAAGACTACCAAAGACATGATTTTTCCAGATAATTTCTCTGAGTGTGAACAAAAAAGCCACTAAGCTATGAATTGCCTCTCAAATGATGGTTATATATGGGGAAGCTATCCATACACATTCTGGGAAAATACCAGGGAAGTTGAATAGGGATCCTCTAGTTCCATCAATTTACTTATGACAGTTCCACCCAAGAGCAAAGAATTTTTTACAACAAACCTGGAACATCCATCAATGGTCTGCTGTACAGACAAAATGCTGAAGCCATACATGTAGTGACTCTATAAGCCCCAGGATACTTGGCCCAGAAGCTCACCAAGAAATTGAGAAGCCCTACAAGTATCATATAGTTGAACAAAGCTCTATCAATTTACCACATCCTTCTGCCAACTACCATCTAAAAAGGCTTAAATGTTACCATTTCAGTAGAGAATTTAAGCAAATAAAACCAAACAATAAAAAGTGGTATTGATCTCTTTTTGAAGGAGGATTTTTTGATGTAAAAGCAATAGATAATGTTTGCTTCTTATTTAAAAAACATATTGTGATTTTTTTGCGGGTAAAAATAAAAGTTTAGCCCCTCATAAATGATAGAACACTAGTCAATTTTGACTACTAGGATGATGAATATGGTACTATTATTCCCAAATATTTATTTTTAATATATATGGAATTGATGGCCCAGAGTTTACTGTTTAAAAAAGCATACAGATTGCTACCCTCCATTTGGATCAATTGTTGTGGCGACGCCCACAATTGTGCTACCAAATTAACATTAAAATATGGTGACAGGTTAGTGTTCATGTGACACTGTCTCCATAGTTACATGGCGGATGAAGTGCTTTAAGTCCTGGGTAAAATGATCTCAGCTATACTACATTAAATGGCATATAAAATGATCATACACGCACCTTTTACATAAACCTAGAATATCAAAATGGAGAAGACCGCATCTGCTACCATTGATTAAGGTGGAATTCAAGAGCTCTCCTTAATTAATTCACCAAGTTCAAGGGCTACCTTTACACTTTTTTCAAAGTATTGTAGTACCCTCTGGACATTAAGTGATCATAAGCATGAATTGAGGTCAATAGGTCAGAAAAGTTGTAAGGCAAAGTACTTATGCCACACCAACTGTTGGAAAGCTGTTTGACCACATAATCCATCTCGCTTGCAGATTAAGAATTTTAAAGATTGTTAGAAAATCTATTGTTTGGTGATAGGTGCAACTAAATTATCAGTCATAATTAACCAAAGGATATTTGATAATTGTTTTTGTTTAGTGTTTTGTTGGGAATCATTCCTGACAATATTAAATAAGTATTTCAATAAGAGCTTGATAACCAATAGTCAGATTGCCATTGGAGATACTCATGCAGAGGCATTGAACAATTAGGGTCGTTTTTATGAAGCTACTGAAACCTTTTTAACGTTTGTTCCGGCGGTAGTTTGTAGTTATAAGCTGGCAACGCAGCCCCTATAAAAATGGTTCTGGTTTCTGATACTAATAAATGGCTGTCAAACCATAGAGGTTACTATACAGGGGATTAAACTAAGGCGAATTGTTATGCCATTATGCAGAAGTTAATACTAAGGTTCAAAAATTTTGAGAGAAATTCAGTTTATTTTCAGTGAGTCATCTGAAATTTTGTCCGCCTTTTGCCTATATAAACTCTTATCATTTTTAAATGAAGATTAGTAGAAAATCAAATATTTTAACACTTAGCCTGCTTTTACATTTGTTGTCATTAACTCTTGAGAGTAGAGTTTAAAAGGATCAAGTATCCTTTGGCTACTTGTTGGTGTTCTGATCTCTGCGGGCTCCTGAGTCAAGAGAGTAACTGGAAACCTCTGAACCTGAAATTAGGTTAAGATTCAATATCAAGTCTCATCTAGAGGAAAGCGTTGGAAAGAAAGTTCTCTCAGTTTATCAATAGCTTCAAGGTTAGAAAAGCGCGTTGGAGATGCAGTACTCCATTTTGGCTGAAGATTTAACTAAAATGTTAATCTTCATACTAGCACCAATCCAATTATTTATTTATAATCTTTACATCAATTATTATTACAGCGTACAGAAGAACTTGTGCAGTATACTCAAGACTACAGAGAGCAGTAGTCAAAAAGTTTACACTAACTCTCATTGTTAGAGCCCCATGTAGCACTCAGGATGATATTACCAGAGCATGGCAAGAAAAAAAGTAATAATGGTCAACTTACAGAAAGATCCTAAACGGTGAAAAGGCATTAATTGAATTTACTTTCACATGATTCCTGCCAATATGCTAAAAACAATCATGAGTTTGGACTATTAAAGGAGTTTGGACTGCACATTGGTGGTCAAACCAGTATCTTGATAGTGGTGTCGAGAGAGTTTTTAGGATTAACAGAATATAGAAAAATTTATCAACATCATTGATTAAATTTTATTTCGGGTTCTTTGCTACAGATGACCATGATTTGGGTGCACCTAAGATGTTAATCACATAAAAATGGAGATCAGTTCCTACATCCACTTGAAGGTGATCTGCTATAAAGGCGCTGTTGTACAGATTGATTGTTTTATTTAAAGTATTGAATTTCTCATCTTTTTTGCATATATGATTATACTCATTTTTGTTGAACGAAAATAAATAATCCTAAACGCGTAGTAATGTATACCCTCCTATTTTAATACCTCTACAATTTGCAGAAATATTCACACTTTGTTCCTCATTCCTTAATAGGTCCTTCCTGAAAATATAGGTACCTTTATACCCATTGTATCCGCTAGCCTTGCAGTCAATTGTACTCTCAAAAATCAGGGCATTAATTTCAGAGGCTGAGAGGGGATTATTAATTTTTCTTATAGTATATCAATAAAAAACCCTCATATATCTAAGCTAGTATTTAGCATTCAGACATTGTTCCTGGAGCATAAATTACTAGACAATAGTTTATAGGAACAGAATACTGCGTAGCACTTCTATACATTATTTATAACATTTGGGGCTTTGTCAGGGGGGCATAGGTTTTTGGAAAAAGAAAGAACAATAGTTCCAGCAAAAAACTCAATTTGTGCTGAAGTTTTTGTACCGTGCATCACATCATTGTGCTAATTACAAGGTGCACCACTCCATTTTGTCAGCCCTATAAACACAGTTACTACAACATAGATCCTAATCCAGGAGAAGAAGGTGAGGTGAACAACCGCTTTATTATATTCTACGTCAACCATCTGAGTCCCATGCAGTTGGTCTAAGAAAAACTGATTATACTATACGCCTTGATTCAAAAATTTAATTGTACACTTTTACTGGTGAACAAATATGTCAGATAGACAATAATAGTTCACGGATTACAGCTATTTGGTCATGAAAACGTTAACCTCATTCCTGCCATTATCCATCAACAACACAATCAAAAGCAATTGATACTAAATTATGAAAGTTATAGCACTATGAACCATAGCTAAATGATCCAATTCCTCATAAAACCAAGCCTTGGGGCAAATTATTGTGAGCTTTTCTCTTTTCTTATGCAATTTCAAGATGGCCAGTGTTTAACGCCATGAATTTCTAAAGAAGTATTTAACCAAAACTTATTAAATGTGAATGTCATGCAATATTTACATTCCCTAATTGAATTTAGTTTTCAAGGATTGTGGCATATAGTTAACACTAACCAAAAGCTCAAGCATTATTTTTCTTAACGACTAGATGAGCTATTCTATTAGTTGAACCATAATATAATCTAATTTAGTTGCCAAGCAATGAATGAAAAGGCATCACCCTTAATGTGATAAGAAGTAATTTAATTTCAAATGGTGGTTGGAAATGCTATTATTAAAATACTGGATAAAGAAAAAAAGGCCGAATCCATATAAGATCTCAGCCAATACACCCAATAGTATGTGCGAGTGGATTCCCAACACATCAGCAGTACACAAAGCTACTAATACCCTTCCAGGAGGAACTAAACTTCTCTGGCGCCAACAAGATTCTATGTGCCAATATATTGAAGCTTTGAAGGACAACTGCATAATCCTTTGTAATGACGTGAGAGAAGAAACACAAGTGAACAAAGACATTTATTAAATAGCTCAAGAATTATGATATGCTCCAAAAGAACAAAAAGATAGAGAATACTAGACTTTAACACTTTTAATACATAAATTTAAAAGTGAACTCACATTGTATACCTTTTTAACTTGAAAATATAATTAGATTAAGAAGATTGATTAATGCTTGAGCAACACATTGAGGCTGATGTAGTTGAGGGATGCTGTCAATGTGATCCAATGATCTTAGCTCAAAGGAGAACAGAGTTGTTTATAAGAAATCTCTCAGAGGTAGAATCCATTCAAATCATCAAATCAGCTTCAATCACCCATTCTTTGTGCAAATTTTGGCTTTACATCACTCCTCAGCAATTCCAACTCAAGATTGTAGCTGCTTTAATGAACCCAGAGATCTAGAACCTCATGTTGGGTCATTTCAAACTTCTTTTGGATTCATCGCCCCCAGAATATCATTCTAACCTTTCCACAATTCATTCTAGTCAGTCTTCCTAATAATAATGGCATGAAAATGTACAGTTATACATAAAGATGCACAAAATCAACTATCTATGGAGCTCACAATCGTTTTAAGGCGATCACTATTATAAACTGCCTGGATGATAAATACCACGATCTTATTATGCAAAATCTATCCAACAACAATTGGATCTTTGTGGATGTCAAAAATGCTGTGTTGCAAGAATTTGGTTGTACTAGTAAGATTGATACCCAAAAGGATGAATTTATGACTAGTTAATGAAAAAATAGAACCATCAATGAGTTCGCTTACTGATTTTATCATTTGGACTAGGTCCTATTGGTAGCAAAATTGATGGAAGACTAAAAATATTAAGATTTTCCTTCAAACGCTAATAATCACTGTTGGACAATTAAAAAGTCTGATATTGTAATAAGAGTGATTTGGGCTTTGAAATAAAGACATCAACCAAAAAACCCTGGTCAATTCTTGGTGGAACCCCGCAAATAGGGTAACAGTACTACCCCAATCCTCGGCCAAATCGCCCTATTGCTAGTAGCAGGATAAGGCCAAACCTGTAGAAAAATTAAGAGAGTTGTTCTGAGGGTCCACTCCACCCCCTCACTAATGTATTTTAAACACCTACCCCACGGACACCCCTCTTTATAGCCTTGAAGGGGGTTACATTAGATGCAAATATTTTCTCACCCAAGGATTAAGTGAAATATATTATTTTTTGTACGGATTTATCCTACCAGCTATCAACCCTACCAGCAGTTGTTTCATCAATGCAAGGAAAGTCTCAAGAGCCCTAATTATACTGAGGTCCAATATTTACTAATTAATACATTACTAAGCTAATCTGAACTTTGTGCCCTGACTCCATTTTAGATATGATAAGTTTAAATACTAATCATCAATATATAAAGAGGGTTTACTTCTTATTCCCAGATATTGCACTTAATAAAAATCTATAAAACCAAGCTTTTAAATTTTAATTTAAATTTATTGCAAGGAAGGCCTACCATGGGATGGACACTTCTGAACTTGACCTGAAACAAGAGAAACTTAGAACAGGGAAGGCACCCCAGAGAAGCGATACTATCTCTTGTTGCCAGCGGGAACGCCACTATGGGGAGGGGGAGGGAACGTGTGAAGGGGCCGTAGCCACAATTGAACATGTGTGGAGGAAAGGGTCTGATTTGATGAACCAAACTGGGAACCAGGAGGAGACCAGCTGTCAGCGACGCGGTGGGAGGTATACAAACATCCATGTCTGAAAATGGTCCACCAAATGAGACCAGAATCTGTGGACAGCTTCTGGGAGGGTGGGGGTGGAGCCAGCGATGGCATCCAAGACAACCGTCTGGATAGTCCACATGGCGATTGCAACCACCAGAGCACAGAGGGAGGGTGGAAGGGGGGAGGCCATTGATGAAGCAAACATATCTCTTGATAGACTGAATGGATGTGTTTGATCCTGGCCCAGCAGACGTTGAGCTTCGCGCCATATCACTTTAGAGGTAGGACACTTCTCCAGGCGGTGGAACAGCGTTCCATACTGGCCACACACGACGCAGGATGAGTGTAAAGCGTTAGAGCGCTCAGCCATACGTTACACCTGCCTCAGGCAGCACCACACATGTGAACAGATTTGAGGCTGCAACAGAGGATGGTGTGCGTATTTCCAGATAGTCTTTTGGGTCTCAATGGAGTAAGGGATGTCCATCATGTCCAGGTAGTCCACCCTGGATAGGACATGGGGCCGTGTGGGGATCACGCCATCTTGGATGGGTAGCCCCTGTACCTCTTGTTTGAACTGAGGAGAAGGGCGGCCTCTCTGGGTTGTGTGTCCACTAATACAAATTCTCCACTCAGCGCTCCTCATGGAGAGGAGAATTCGTTTGTAGTGGGTTTTAGTCCCGTGAGGACCTTTGGCCGATGGGTGTGAAGCCAGGATTTCATCAGGGAGTGAGGGTTCGATGGATTGTTGAGGCCCAAGGCGCGGGAGAAGTTGGAGCAGGCCGCGTGGGACCAGTGTTGGGAGGGGAGCGTAGGGGCGGTGACAGCCGCAATCCAGGTGCCTAGGATCTTGGCAGCATGGGCTTTGAAGTCAAGCAGGCCCATGTCACCATGATGATGAGGGCCAAACATGACCTCTAGCCGTACTGGTGGGGGGCGGCCTGACCAAAGCCATCCTTGTAGCAGGGCATACAAGGATTTGGAAAAGCTTGGGGAGAAGGGGATGGCGTGGGCTCCGACCAGACTTTGGAGAGGAGCATAGAGTTGGCTAAAATAACCCTGCCAGTAAGGGAGGTAGGGTGGGCTCTGAGGGAGGCGATGCGCTTCGTCACGTTGTCTAGAATATGACTCTCCATTACTGCTGATGCGTACCCGCCTGCCTCCACCCACACGCCCAGATGGCGGACCAGCCCTATGGTGGGGCGTGGCATGAAGGGGAGCACCAGTGGGGCGGTGTGGGGTGAGCTTGGAGGGCGAGCACGTGTGCAAGCAGATGGGCCGGGATGGGCACTAGTTGCTGGGGCCCAGCAGGTTTGAGACCGACCAAGGAGGATGATTTCAGTTTTGAGCGTTCAGTGCAGCGTTACTTACCTGGAAATACTCCTGGATGAGAGCTTCAAGTGCGCATGCATCTTTATTATTAGACACCCCAACCACACAGTCATCTGCAAACGCCATCATCTTGACTGGGGCTTGGCCTGGTACATGGACCCCAGTGAGTTGGGCATTCACGTTTCAAAGTAGTGGGTCAAGGCTGAAGTTATATAAAAGTGGGCTAAGGGGGTCCCCTTGTCGTAAGCCCATTTGAGGGCGGACTACTTCCATTAGGAAGCCAGGGCCATGTACTGCCATTGTTGCAGATTCCGTGAGCAGCATCACCCAGTTGATGAAGCAAGGGGGTAAGCGGAATTGATGGAGGCAGGCCCTGAGGTATTCCCAGTTTACTCTATCATAGGCCTTCTGTTGGTTCAAAAATACAAGTGCCCCAGAGGCTGTGGACTGGCATGCGTTAGCCACAGAGTGCACGTTGTCCAAAATCGATCTTCTGGGTATGAAACTGAATTGTTCTGGGGAGATGGTGGCAGATGCTACAATCCCTAAAAGGTTAGCCATGATTTTTGTTAAAATTTTTGTATCCATGCTAGTTAAAGAATTGGGGCGCCAGTTGGCTAAGTCTATCTTGTCCCCTTTCTTGAAAAGTGTGACGGTGAAGGCCTCTTGTCCTCCTGGTAGAAGGCGCATTTCCAGAAGGCTCTGGTTAAGTGAGGCAAGCAGTAGTGGGGATATATATTTAATTTACTTTTTATAGAATTCATATGGAATGCCATCTGGGCCTGGGCATTTCCGGTTTGGTGCACCGCGGATGGCTGTCCATAATTCATTTGGAGTAATAAAATTCATTATTTCCGGGTATTGGGAAATGGTGTGGATGTGGGCTCAGTCGAGAAATTCTTCCACTTCAGCCAGCTGTATTGGATCAGATCGGTATAACTCAGAGTAATACTTTTGTGCTTTGATTGCCACTTTGGCTGGTGTATCCGCGATGGAATCATCCGATCTTTGCACTTGTGTGCAGGCCACACTCTGGCATAGTGCAAAAAAATTTTTAAAAAAATATGCGGTACACTTATCACCCTCTGTAATACATTTGGCCCTGTACTGAACACAAACCTGATGTTTGTGTTGCCTTTTGAGCGCGTTGAGGTGGGCGGCTGCTTCTGCCCACTTCCAGCCCCAAGCAGGGCTGTACCCTGTGGCTGGGATGTTGGACTCCAGGTGTGCCAACTCTGCCAGAGCGCGCGAAATGACAGCTGATGTGGCTCGTGAGCATCTGGAGGAGAGGTGGCAAGAGTGGCGGATGGTATCCTCTTTGAAGGCTGCCCATGTGGAGATGGGGTCCGCGCAAAACGGTGCAACAAACTCTTTTGCCAAAGTTGCTGATTCCACCCAAGTGGAAAATCCTGGCGATGCAAGTTTGGGGGGGCGGAGTTTGCACCACTGTGGGGCCTTAGCCACTGTGACAGGTAGGTGGTAGGTTATCAAGACCAGTCGGTGGTCAGATAATTCAATTTTTGTTGTTTTGAAGTGGGAAATGTGGGGTTGGAATTTTGCCGGTGTAAGGATAAGGTCAATGCAAGACATGGACCTTAATTGGCCGTTGTGGATGTGGGGGCGCGTTATGTTTTTGAGCAGCAGGGCTTGCTGCAGCAGCGCATCCATTAACCCAAGGGTGGCCTTTAGAACGCGAAGTTCTATGTGACCTTGGGGGGATGGGAGAAAAAAAGGCCAATGGTCCGTTGGTGTGTTTAGCCAACAGTTCATGTTGCCAACTATAAAAGGGTCTGGGGGTAACAGAAGGATTTGACCAAATGAGAAAAATTCCTGACGCTCTCATGCACAGATTGGGGCATAGATATTGATGATAGCATGTGCCATGTTGGCCCACGAGAAAATGACAACGAGGACTCATCCATTGAGGAAGGATTCTGATGATAAAAATTTGAAAAAATTGTTTCTCCAAACTAGCACCCCGCAGTGCTCTGACTAAAAGGATAAGGATGGGAGGAGCATGGTTTTCCAAGCATCCTCAGAACCTCGCGGACAGTAGGACTCCTAGATGGCCAGGATATCCACTGGTAAATTTTGTTGTAAAAAACTCAGTTTCCTAGCCTGGGACAGCGAGGCCTTGAGTCTGGCGCTATTCAACGCCCCTAAAGTGAAGGTTTCCCCCATCGCACCTTGGGTGCGAGGGGGTGGGCACCCAGGCCCACTAGCCTCCTCTAGATCCCCATGGGCCTTCATGGCAGCGCGGGTGTTTGCAGCAACACTATCAGTAGTTTTGTTGATTTTTGCAGAAAGGTTTGCATTGCTTTTGCCTTTGCCTTTGCTTTTTGTTTCCCTGACGCCAAACGAATTTTTTATGGTGCGGATGAGTTTGGTGCACCAACGAGCTGGGCAAAAAGAATTTTCATGTAGATTAAACCCCAAGTCAGTTTTGACCAGAGCTTGGTTGCAAAGATCAGGTGAAATTGAGTCGCCCATTGGATCCTCAGATTGGGTGGCCCAATTGGCATGGGCTTCCCAATCTGATTAGTTGATGGATTCCTGAGTTGCTTCCGCCACAAAGGTTTCAATGTCCTCCTGGTGTTGGGAGTGTGGGATAGCGGTGGTGATTTTGGCCGCCTCCTTGGCCGCGGCCCTGTGGGCCTGCTTGGCCTTCTTCTGCTCTTGCGGGGAAATAGGTTTTACCAGTAGGTAGCAACCTTGTGCTCCCCACGGGAAAGCCTCTTTGGTGCTTGCAGTTGGTTTGTAGTGCGCCTCTCCGCTGTCCATGGCCACTAAGGGGTGCTCTTGGAATGTGATGCCCTCCTTGGTGGGGCATGCATGTGCCTTATGGCCAAACGCGTCACAGTGGGTGCAGATGGGGGGCGCGCTGTCCACGGTTACCCAGAAAGGGTAGATGGTATGCCCTTCAATTTTGATATATGTGGAGTATGGGGTCTGGGTTAGGTCCTTTGCAATCTCCTTGGTTGGGGTCAGAACTGCGATGGCTTTGCCGGTGCACCGGTGTGGCATCAGCATAAAGTGTTGCATCTCAAAAGATTGTATTTCGCCATAAACAGTGAGACCATCTTTCAGGTGTTGCTCCAAAATGGCACGTTTTACTGTAGTAGGCAATAAGTCAAATGTGAGGAAAATTTGGTTGGATTTTGTCCATCTGGTGCATTTGGTTTTGACAACCTGTTGCCCTTCAGGGAGGTCGATCACTAAACACTTCAGCAGCCTTGTCTGCTGCCTCCTTGTTTTGAAACCTAGGTCCAGCCAACCGCATGACATGGAGTGAGGTGTGATGTACACCATGGTCAGGAAAAAAGTGTGCACATCCCAACAAAATTTTTCCCATAAAGCTGTTTGTTGGATGTCCAGAAACATGTGTACTCTTTATTCCACCAATAAGAGTGGCTGGGAGTGCGGCGTGTTGATGTACTGGTTGCATCGTGCTTGCCAAGCAAGTATTTCTGGGGAAATAGTGACCGCTGGTATAAAACCAAGCTTTTACTAAATTAAAATTTTTATATTTCAATTAAAAAAGTGGGCGATAACCCCTTAATCTAGATTCTATAGTAGAGAACCATCTTCTCCTGCGTATTATTGCTGATATTCAGGTGTGAAAACGCACCAGTTAGCAAAACATACCCTGAATTCCAACAAAAGGTGCTCACTAAAGGGGGTATTAACCACAAAAACACTATCAAAAATGGAGAGTGTTGGGATGAATACCTTCACAACCTCCCCAGCTTCTGGATCCCAGCTAGATGCTTTAGCCCAGAAGCTAGCAGCGCACTGTCTTGGCTTAAACGCTCAAAGCGCGTTTGCCATGCCTTTTATGAGGCTGTCCCAATTATCTCTAAGCCCTCATTCATAGACAAATTTACCAAGGTGAGGGTAGCATCACTTTGTTCCTCTTTGTATATGAGGCGGTTATGGAGTGGACTATAAATTCAAAAAACAAAAGCATATCCTCCCTTGCCTCAGCTGCTCTGCCAAAAGAGTAATGGTACCTTAGATGGCTACCCTTAAAACTTGGGCAGACCTAAAAAAACGTCCTCATTGAGGAAATTGGATCCATGCCGAGCTTGCGTAGGAAGAAATAGGCGTTTATGTGCCTTAGTCTACTGGAGGGGGAACCAGTTGTCAACTTTGTTGACCGTTTTTATAGTGCAGCCCAGCCTCTCCAGATCACCAAAATGATACCTCTTTATGACGCCGTTGCTTCCATCCTGACTGGTTTAGCTTCTCAACCCTCTTTAGCATGGCATATCATTTCTGTAAAGCGCCATTTTAGGAATGTCCGAGACATAAAAGAGGCTTTAATAGAGTTTTTAGATTTCCATAACGCTGAGACTTCTCAAGGGGATGAGTTGCACCCTCGAGTATAAACTAATGAGGAACGCCTAACTTTATACCAACAGAGATAGTCCATGATGACAATCCCAAAACCTGTTCATGTGGTACAACTCAGAACAGATATTCTCCCTGCACATGAGTTTAGCCCAAGGGCTCCATCTACGACTGGGCAGCAGTCCTCTCCCTCAACTGCACCAAAAGGACGCCCTGCACATTCTGTTGACCCTGTTGTAAACTTTTGAGGATAGCTCGCTTGTTTAATATAATCCTGCACACTTAAATGGGACGAGTTTCATAGAGTAATCCTTGATATTGCCAGTGGCTTACATTATTCAAAACGTTTGGAAACTCACTATGCAAATTAAAATAGCCCTGACTCTTCTATTAAAATTTGGGCGTAATTTGCCAATGTAATTCGGAACTTCTTCTGAGGCAGATTTTGATACAAGCTATAGATTAGACACTTCCATCTTGTCGACACTTCTCCAAAGAAAAAATTCAGATAGACTAGACAAGAGATAAAAAGAATATAATTTTTATTAGATGGTATCTATTAAATAAGTCATTAGGCCAGGCGCCGGTATTTATACCTCTAGGGCATCTCCTGGCCACATTTAAGCATGAAATTTCAACAGATATTTTACCATCCAGTTTGGCCCTTGAACTGATACAACTGAAACCTTTTCTTATATTAGTGGTGGCAAAAGACTCTCAAAATTGGGAGGATTTCAGGTACAAAAAAAGCGATACAAACATGCAAAATTGTCCTAGGATCTTCTTGATTTGAGTAGATCATACTACTGATAAAATAAACCTTCTGTTAAATTCTTGCATCGATTAAAGTAGATGATGTACCTTTAATCAGGATATCAGCAGGCCTCTTTCTTGATAAGACTAGGTACTCCACTTCAAGTAGTCCATGTGCAGGTGCTATTGTGCCAATTATGCAGAATGACATATGAATTTCGCTCTAGGGGCGGGAAATTGATTACGTTATTGTTCATCTGAGTCCATGGGACTTTTAAACGTTAAATTTGGGTCATTCCCAAATGATTTTTATACTAGTTATTAGACATTGTTCCTAATAATCAGGACCAATTGCTGAGATTTGATGCAGAGATAATTGGCCATAATGTGCAAGCATATTCAGCCTGAGAATTTTTTAAAATACTTGATTGAATTGATATTGAGATATCCAGCCTGAACTGTGTAGTTGCAATAGGTTTTGGGCGAGAATTTAGGTATTAGCTCAAGCATTGGGAGGATAATTGGCCTGATCTGATGGTTGTCAAAGGGTTTATTTTCGAGTCAACTACCAGAGTCTGACGCCTGTGTCTCGGGTCACACCCTCTCTTGAGAGGATTCCTGTCGCAGCTCAGTTGTCATGACTTTCTAATATTCAGTCTGTATCTCTTCCCTCCATCTGCAGCTTAAAACCTGCCTCTACAGGGCAACTCAAACCAATTAACAAAAAGCTTATGCCAAAGGCTATTAAAGCTAAAATACCTGCTCCCATGATCAAAATGGTAGCAGACATTCCACCTATCATCCCCTGCCTTAAGGAAGGACCAGAAAACCAAGGGTGTCAACTAACTATCACTGACATGACAAAGTTCATACTCTCGCCTAATGCCCCTTTGGAGTGAATAGACAACCCCTTTGATAACGAATCTGAAGGGGGTGTTGGAGACTTTTACTATTATTTCCTATGAGCTCCAATGGAAGTGCAGATACTGGATAGGTTGAGGCCAGAAAGAATAGATATGGCCATGATAACATGACAAACCTATCTCCAACAGTTGCTGAGGTGTTCAGAGATGATTGATACCGCCAGTGATGCTGACCAGCTTTTTTGTACAGTTATCCAATCAACCCAGCAGTCTCATACCCTTCAATATATTAAAGATAAATACCTTGAGATGACTCAACGCTTTGCTTCCTCTCTCTGTTTGAAGAGGGTTCTTGACCTCCCACCAAATTTTGGCAGCCTTATAACCAAGGTAGATGCTTTCATCAATAAGTGCAAGTTCTAACCATCCTTGATATGAGTGCTCCAGTGAAAGTAGTTGTTTTAAAACTCATCAATAAAATTAAGTTGGCGCCTGACCTGGACTATTCCCACGAGCTTGGAACTGCAGGGCCCAACAACACGCGGGGATATTGGATCCTACTCTTCTCTACCCATACTATTGGGAAGCTCCTTCTGTCTGCCCGCTTTGGCCTTGTAAAATAAAGCCTATGATTTGCTCATTGGCACTCAATTCATGACTGAGTATGACAGAATTATCTAGATGAAACAGGGATTTATCTCACTTCTTAATTATGAAGTTACCCTAGTCTTTACAAATGATGACTTTAAGAAGATTGAATACTCATGCTTAATTGAGTATCCTTCTTCCTCCCTCAATCTTACTTATACCACGTTGGGCAGAAACACAAAAAAGCTGCCTGACTCAGTGGATGCTGCAGAGGGCCTTCCATTATATGCGTCAGAGATAGTTAGTCATCAAGGCAGGTGAACAAAAGGTGATAGACATCAATCTTACTGTGAAAAGCTTCCCGCAACTACCTACTGCTCTTAACAAGTATTGTTGGAACAAGCCCTTTGGAACCTCAGGTTTTGCCGGGTATCCTAGACCCTGCCTACCAGAGACCTGTCAATCTTCTGTTGGAGAATCTTACTAACAAGGATATGGTCTTAAAGAAGCATCAGGGGTTGGAAAAGCCCTGCTGATTCCAATTGAGGACATCCAACAAGTCCATTATATTGTGTCTATGTTAGATCTAGGACTACCTACGGATCTTTTGGTATGCGCTTATCCCCACATTCAGATTTCTGAGGATCTAACCCCCGCTGAGTTTAATAAAGTTCATTCTTTACTGGAGTCTTATAATGATATCTTTTCCAAATCTGATACTGCTTAAGGACATATGAAGGGTTGGACTCATACCATTGACGTTGGTGATGCTCAGCCTATTTGATCCAATTCTTATCAATAGTCTTAGGTTAAGGAGCTCCAAACGAGGATGAAGCTGGAACAGTTGCTGAATATGGGGCTGCTGGTGCCTTCTCAAAGCTCTTTGTCGTCCCCTCTTCTACTGATAAAGAAGAAACACGGAGGATATCAAATATTTATGGACTACCACAAATTAAAAATCCTCACAAAGAAGGATAGCTATCCTATCCCACACATTGACGACGCCCTAGTCCAACTCTCCAGCTTAACTACTTTTCAGCCATGGACTTAGATATCAGCTACTGGCAAATGGACCTTTCTTCCCAAGACTAGGAGAAGAGCGCACTTTGAACTGCAGTGAGGGTCACTTTAAACCTACTCAACTACCACAAATGTTGTTCAGCACACCCGTCACTTTCTGTCAAGCAATGGATAATATCTTTCAGGATCTTAAACTAAGCCGCGTCATTGTCTGTCTTGATGATATCAAGGTTCTAACAAGACCTTTAATGAGCATCTTACCTACTTAAAAGAATTGTTCCACCACATGTGGGATTCCAACATTAAATTGAAGCATTAAAATGTACGTTCTTCCAGAAAAAGCTGAAATTCCTTGAACACGCCATCTCCCAAGATGGGATTAAGCCTTTACAAGATATAGTCGTAGTTATATCCAATATGCTGGTGCCCAAAACTCTCCGTGATATCCAGGTAGCTAAGGCATGATGGGGTATTATCATCATTTCATCCCCAAGTTAGCCCATCCAGTGAGCCCCACATCCGCCTCTTGGATAAGAGCACTCCATTTCATTGGAATGAGGAACAAAAAACCACATTAGAGACCTTGAAGACCTTATTGCAAAAATCTGATCCTCTGCCACCCTAACTATGAAAAGCCCTTTATGCTGTTCATGGATGCCTCTGATTCCGCCGTTGGAGCTATTTTGGCTCAGCTGGACGAGCATGGGGTCAATCAGCATGTTTCATATTGCAGAAAGTTGCTCATAAAAGCTAAATGCAGCTACAGCGTCATGGAGAAGGAGTGGCTTGTTAACCTGCTCGCTGTGAAACACTACTGCCCCTTCTTATATGGCTCTCTAAAATTGGTTGCAAACCACGCATCTTTAAAGTGGTTGCAGAATATGAGGGACTCCATGG
Source organism: Massospora cicadina (assembly GCA_022478985.1). Taxonomy (NCBI): domain Eukaryota; kingdom Fungi; phylum Entomophthoromycota; class Entomophthoromycetes; order Entomophthorales; family Entomophthoraceae; genus Massospora; species Massospora cicadina. Next base: position 212,553 of record JAKSZP010018440.1, on the reverse strand, counting down.
ATGGTTGACTCGCTGGGCTTTGAAGCTCCAGCATTACGAAATGGTAATTGAGCATTGGGTGGTAACTAGCCATATTAACATTGATGGGTTGACGCGGCTGCCTGTCTGTCAGAATTCTGATAGGACTGGATGATATCTTGGGACGTTAGGGCGGATTGGATAGAATCCGCCAAAATAATATCAGTTACAATTATTTGAGTGCCTCAAGATGAGGCGATATTGGGATATAATGGGTTTATTATTGGATCGCCTCTAAATAAGGTGATAGGAAAATATTGACATTCAACAAATACAGGATTAAATCGCCTAAAATTATGGCGATAGAGAACTAAAGAATAATAAGCCAAAGCGAGGAGGTCTTCAGTGGAACAGAATAGTTCAAGATATGAGAGAAGTATCAACTGAAGCTGCTGTATATAATCAAGATGGGCGATTAAGAGAAAAAGATGTTAATAGTTTGGAGAAAAGAAACAGCGAGGATCCGCTGTGTTTATCATATCAAATAAAAAAGTATAGTGGGAGCAAGTGCTCCATATTATTCAAGTAGCTTATTTTTTTGTTTCAAAGGGCAACGATTGTCATATCATTGGTCCTATTGCTCAGTGGGTTGAACCCTGTGCAAAATCCCTTAAAGCATATCTTAATGGCTCCACCGATTTTATAACACTGCCCTTCATTTGGATAATATTGAAGCTGAGAGGTTACATGACCTCCTGATGACTCCTGAAGTATAAGGGGATGTGGATGAACATGTACAAAAATACTATCTTGACACTCCTACACTACCAAGGTGGAAAGTGGAAAGCTGTAAAAGAAAATAGGGGTAAACTGGTTGTCCTATCTCTGGCCATTCAAGCGAGTACCTGTCATTTTTAAAGTCCCATTCTATTTTAGGGCATAGTAGAGTACAAAAGACATATGAGTGGTATAAGAACGCTATTACTTGGAGTGCATTATGGAGACCATAAACGAGGCCTTGGATGCCTGTATAACCTGCAAAAAACAGTCCAGCTTTTCCCCATTATCAATATAAACCCACTACTCCTCAACAACCCTTCCACACCATAAGTTTAGACGTGGTTGGACCTCTACCACAGATGACTGGGGGAAATCAATATTTTGTTCAGAATTCATCATTTCACCAAGTGGGTTAAAGCTGTGGCTCTCCATGCTCAAACAGCAAAGGCCATATACTTTCTTCCATAAGAATATTTTTGATTGTTAAGGTTGCCCTAGGTACTTCTCAGTGATAATGAGAAAAACTTCACCTCCAGAGTGGTTAAGATCCTCACTACCTCCATGGGCATGCAACAGCTCTTTTTGTCCCCCTATAACCCCTCAACCAATGGTACCGTGGAGAGAGCAAATGGGACCCTGGTTTCTATATCATGAAAAATGGCCACATCTAACCCCCTTCACTAGGATATGTACTTACCAAGTTCTCTTGGCCTACCGTATCAGTTACTACAGAATCCTCAAAATGTATCCTTTCCATTTATTATATGAACGGGAACCTGGAGTGCCGGCGTTATTAGAAAAAGATATTTTCTCTGATAGGACTGACCCTGAGCAAGCCATGAAAAAATTGACATAGAACATTCATTAAGTTACAATCAAAGGCTATGTCTAATCTTGCCAAAACTGTCACAAAAGAGGGACAATTCGCTTATGAGATCTGTCCCCCTCTACCATCCTTACAAGTATCCGAATTGGTGCTAAATTATCTAATTCCATCACTCCTAGAAGGGAGAAGATCATATCTAATTGGAAAGGACCTTTTGTAGTCACTTACAAGTGAGGGGAGGAGTACTCCATAAAATCCCTTGCTACTAGAGTCACTGTCAACTGGGTGCATGGCCAATTCTTGCGGCCTTATTATCCACTCTCGCTCTTGAAGGAAGTAATGTTAAACAATTACAAGTACAATATTGTATTAAGGGTGACCGGGTTTTAAAATAAACAACATCAGCCAAAAACCCTGGTCAATTCTTAGTGAAATCCCACTAATTGGGGTAACTCTACTGCCCCTAATCCTCAGCTGAATCGCCCTAAGGCTAGTAGCAGGGTAACGATGATCATGTGGAAAAATTGTGGTAGTTGTTCTGAGGGTCATCTCCATCCCCTCGCTAACATAGTCTAAACATCTATCCATGGGCACCCCGTTTATAGCTTTGGAGGGGGTTACATCAGATGAAATATTTTCTCACCCAATGAATGAAGGAAATATATTAAATCCTCTCTGTATGGATTTATCCTACCAGCTTTTGACCCTCCAGCGGCTTTTCAATCAAAGTAAGGCAAGACTTGAGATCCTCAATAGGCTAAATCCCAATATTCCCTAATTCAGACCTTGCTAGCTAATCTAAATTTGTGCCCCAACTTACTTTGAGATCCAATAAGGTTAAATATTAATCGTCAATTTATGAGGGGGTTTTCTTCTTATCCCCATATATTACACTTAATTTAAATCTATAAAAACCAAACATTTATTTTAATTATAGCTTAATTTTAATTATAAAAGTGGTCAATAACTCCCTAATCTATATCCCTCAGTAGAGAACCAACTTCTCCTGCATATTACTGTTGAAATTCAAGTGTGAAAATGCACCAGTGAGAAAAACAAACACTGAATTCCTACAGTCACTATCCTGAATTTCACCGCTTCTTGTTACCTGCCTTGGTCAAAGATTTTGGACTTCATGGCCATTAGAAAGTACTTGAATGAATTTTACTAGATTAAAAAACAATGTCTTTGCAAAAACTAAAGTTTATGTGTGCAAACTCAGATTTTTATAGATCAATTTATTTAGATGAGTGATAAGGATTGTTAATGTATTAATCATCTTTGATGGAAACATCTGTTTTAATAATTTAGTGTTTGGGTAATTGCTAGGCTCATTAGTTATGGCTGAGTGGCTGTATGTTTAGTTAATCAATTTGTGATAAATTTAGTGTATTTATATCTATGTATTGTATGAGACATTAAAATCTCAATAATAAATGAACCAAAAGCAACCAAATTTTATCAAATGCTTTGATTTTGTGAACTGGTTACAGTTGTTTTGATCTTATTGTTATAAATAATATATATATATAATATATCTAAAAGATATTTATATGTTTAATTGGAATTGGTATACTTTATTTGGTGAGCAGCTTATAAGGGATTTAATCTATTTGGTTAGTTTAATAATTTGGAAAGTGTTTAGTTGTTCTCTTATTTTAATTGCATAAATTGATAGGTCTACTGGTTTCAGTTAAGCTGTTGAATGATTATAATTGATATGTTCATTAGTTTTAGAAAGTGTTTTATAGTTATATTAATTTGATATATTGATAGGTTCTGTGCTATCTGATAGAATGTCATCAGTTATTTAGTAGAACTAAAATTGGGCTAGTAAAATCAAATATCAACTAAAGCAATTAATTTATTTTATAATCTGTCAAAACTAAAAATAATTAAGTAACCACTAACCTCATAACTTAAATTATTGGACTAATCACATTAGATGAACAAATGTAGATCAGAAAGTTTTTATGTAATTTTGATAAACTACTTTATCAAAAAACTATCTAATTCACTGGATCAGTAATCTTATTATTAGCCTCCTGACTAAGGGGCTTTATTTATATCACTTTTAGACAGCCTAACATAGAGACTTGTGCCTCCCAAATCGCAAACCCGCCATTTTCGCCCTCAAAACAGTTTTCCAGATTTTTAAAAATATTATTAAAATGGCAGTTGAGGCTGCAGCTGCCCCTGCCAACACCCTACTTTGCCAGCAACTTCATGGGGCGATGGAGCCCTTTGTTGAGGGTATTTCTAACCTCAATTTTCCCCATGATTTTGAGGAAGATACAAAATATGAAATTGAGGAGCTCACTTTTCAGTGTGAGCTGCACTTGCATCAATGTGGTAAAAATTTCTCTCTTTAACCCCAATTATCCCAAAAACTGCCGGCGCATCAAGTCTTTCACTTGTGTGCTGCCTCTCATCATTTTTGCTGAGCATCAACTTGCTCAATAAGTTAAGGAGATGGACACCGCTGGCCTCATGAATGAAGAAAACCCACAACTATACCACCTTATGCCCCATGTCACTGATGGTTTTAGAATAATGCTGTCCGCCATGGTCTGCAAGCTATAGTGGGCGTCAGACAAAAGTTTCCCTAAAGCTTCCTCACTTTCTGATATGGCTTCCTAGACTGTTAGCTGAGGTGTCATATTAATGATTTTTTTATTTCTAATAATCTCCTTGTTTGGTCCATTTGCAAATAAAAATGCATGGCGGCTCCCCCTTTTGGGTTGGGCACCACTAGTGCCAAAAACGTAGAGACTTTTAAAATTGATGTATCCCCCATTAGGTTGGGACCACCTAGTGCTAGAAATAGAGACTTGTAAACTATACAAATCATGACAAGGTAACACTAAAAACATGATAGGACTATTTTTGATGTCATGGAAGTACTGGACCTCATTAGAGAGTTGCTGGGGTGACCTATTGAATTTGTGACTCCAAGGGAATTATGCTACCATTTTCTCAAAGATGCGACCAACATAGAATGTATTTAACAGCATATGGATGGCAAAAACATGGAAAGGACAACTTGTAAGAAAAAAGATATACTATTGTTGGACTCTCATCTATCCCAGCTCAAAGATGAGATGAAGATTTAGCAAAGAATGATCCTTTTCGTCTTCCAACATCCCCTCCAGAACTTTACTAGCTGTGAACCAGAGCCAACTCACTGTGCTCAAGGAGGAGATCCACAAATTTTCAGACCATAATCTATTAAATCACAGAATAAGCTTTTTTGGGAAAACAATGGTGTTAATGACCTACCTCCATTACAAGGAGTCAATTTGGTCCTGTGTTTTTAGAGACTCTGGATACTCACTTACTTGAATTCATAAGAGATTAGTATTATGATCAATAAAGGTGATACTTCTGCCATCATTAAATTAAAAGCGAATTAAACTTACTTCTCTGATTGCACTTAAATCAGTATACTTGAAAAAAGATTTTAATTGATGCAATAGCTGCTAGTGGCACTGTCAAAATTCGAGGATTGCTCACTTGTGTATTAATATCCTGCACGTCTATTAGGGCTGAAGTTTCAATGATTGATCCTCAATAGTGCTTGTAGTTTAAGGTATTCAGACCATTCAAAAACTCACTAAGCCTACTAAATTTGCCTCAACTCTTCCAGCTGATTTTGAGTGTAAATTTCCCTTCATGTTCAGGAACTTCTTTCAAGGCAGGCTTCAATACAAACTGGGAATTCGGTCCTTCCAGTTTGTCAACACTTCTCCAAGGTTAGGATTTAGATAAAAACCAGGAAAAGGATAAACTAAATATAGCTTTTATTAGAAGCTATTTATTAGATAATGGTCATTAGGCCAGGCGCTGGTATTTATACCTCTTGGGAATCTCCTTGTCACATTCCAGAACAAAATTTCAGCAGATATTTTTCCACCTCAGTTTGCTTTTGAACAGATACGGCTGAACCCTTTTCTTAGGTTCATTGGTGGCAAAATACTCTCAAAATTGAGAGAATTTCAGGTACAAAAATTGCAATAAAAGCATGTAAAATTGTCCTAGGATCTTCTGGATTTCAGTTTCATCATACTGCTGACAAAATACACCTTCTGTGAAATTTTGGCATTAATTGAAGTAAATGATGCACCCCTAATCATGATGTAAGCAGGCCTCTCCCTCGTTAGCACTAGGTACCCCTTTTGAGTGGTCCACGCAAGAGCTATCATGCTGATTATGCGGATTGATATACAAATTTCGCCCTGGGGTAAATTAATTACAACTTTTCGTTCATCTAATACTCCATGGGATTTTTAGACGTTAACTTCAGGTCAGTTCTGAACGATTTTGTATACATGTAGTTGATAGTGTTCCCAATAATTGGGACCAATTGCTGAGATTTGATGCATAGGAAATTGGCCATAATATGCGAGTGTATTTGGCCAATTGCTTTGATAAAATACTTGATTGAATTGACATTAAGATGTTTGGCCCACTTTGTATGGTTACCATGCTTTGAGGTGAGAATATAGGTGTTAGCTCAAGCGCTGAAAGGGTAATCAGCCTGATCTGATGGTTTTCAATGGTTTATTTTCGAGTCAACAGCCAGAATCTGACGGGCACTCCATCAATATAATCACAGTTCAGTTTGTAATGAACTAAGTATTGCTCCTGATGTGGCCCACTGCCAACAATATGAAGTGGCTAGCCCTAAAAGCACCATTAGCAAAGTACATATAGCGCTTTATGAATGAGGCTTAGTTCATTACAAGTCAAAATTTACTGTTCTGATGTAGCCAGTAGCAGTTATCAATTCTTAATCAGTACTAAAATTCTAAAAAGATCTACAGAGCTGTCCTCAACTATAAAGATAAAATGTTAAGCTCCTTGGCCAGCTGAAGCTTTTACTTTTTTCTAGGACTGTCAAGGTTCCATTCACTAACCACAACTATTTATCAATGTAACTTACACCAATGGGTGGGCCTCATTCATCATAAAGTCAGACATTGTAGTCTACCTCCCTAAATTAATTATTAAAGCCACTGTAATTTTTTACAAGTGACTAAAAGCCTGAGATATTTCCTGGTAATAAAGAGTTATAAACACTGTGTTGTCTCTAGTTTCCCAAATGGTTACTAGGAGTGTTTTTCTCCATGAGAAGATTTATAATTAAGCCTCACGCGGCACCTGGTTTGATTAGCCATGGCCACAAAGTAATCTGATTTATCCTTCTTAATTGCACAAAATATTACTTTGAAAAAGGACAGAAATTGCATATGTACAACTAGGCCAGAATAGGAGGTTTAGTCAATCAAAGGCTTTGAAATTATCAGAGTTTGGCCTGCTATTGAAACTCAAAATTCATGTACAGTTATTTTTTTGATTATCTGTATGACCTATCTAAATAAAAAGGATAAAACTTTACTTCTTTAATTAAGTATGCTCAGATGTTTGCCACAAATGAGTATGACCTAAATTTCACTAGAGAAATCCAGCATTACATTGACACAAGTAATTCTAGAGCTATATGTTTTCCCATAAGGCATAGCAGGGCTAACAATGAAGTTTTTCAGAAAGAACTTAATAAAATTTTTGCTAAGGAATGATTGTGCCATCTTGCAGCCCCTGAAACAGTCACATTCTTTTTATCAATAATAAAGATCGTTCTAGTAGAGTAGTGATTGAGTATTGTCAATTGTGACGAATTTCAAAAAAGATTATATTCTTTACTGTAGATTAATGACGCTTTTACCAATTAGAAGGCGCAATAATTTTACTGGCTAATCTCTTTAGTAAGTACTGGAAGATTAATCTGCCTAAATAAATAAACACAAAAATGTGCACTCATTTTTTTAAATTTTGATAATAACTGACTTGCAAACTTAGGTTTTTTGCAACGTGCCTGCTGTCAGCATTAAAGTTCTTTAGACTGTTGCCGAGGTCTGAAGGTGGCTTAAAGCTGCAAATTCATAAAAGGGTCAAGAAGGAAATATAAAATAATGATTAGAATACCAAATATTTTATTAGGTTAAAAGATGTCAATACATATATGGTGAGTGGGGACATGGTGTCTTTGGGATCATTGTGGCCCCATACATTCAGGAGCTTTTCTGGTCTTCCAGATTGACCTCCTGATGGGCATCCTCAAAGTATTTCGCCGCCCACCTGAACAAATCAGTGGAAACTCTGCCCCACGTGACTCAGGAATTGGCGATGAGTATCCTGAATTTGTCTTCGTTTGATATAGGCTCAAAAATCAGTTTGTTACAGCTCAATTTAGAAGTGGAAAATTCAATTTGTTCATTATCTCAAATCCCAACATCACCCCTCAAGATACTGTTGGAGGGGGGTATACGGCTGAAGGAACTGGCCATGTAACCAATTGACCACATTCCCCTGTTTGATATTAGCTATGGATTACTCAGACTTCCCCTTATGAATGACTTTATAGGGTCCAGACCAATGAACTTCTAGCAGATTTTGTCAACATCCAGGTCAATGGTGATAGAAGAGAACAAGGCCACCTAATTGAAAAGTTTGTAAGTAGGGTCAGCTGAGATTAAATAGGGATGTCTCCCTTCCTGTAGTGGTGATGATGCCTTGTGTGACTAGGGCTTGAAGCCGGACAATTTCTTCAGCTAAGGCCCTCATAGTTAATTTGGAGTTCTCAGTTGTGGAGGTTTGAGCAATGGCTGGACGCTACTTGGTAGCCAAGGTGCACGCTCATATATAGGGATTTAAGAGGGTACATCTTAAGACTTGGTGGTAGCTTACCCTGTAGGTAAGCAAGGCGTTAGGTAGGTAGTGGTTCCAACGGGCAGGATCTGAGGTGGCCAACTTTTTTAAAAATGGAAATAAGAGTTCCATTAGCGCATTCTACCGCCTCATTAGTAGATGGGTGGCAAGGGTCAGAGAAATTCTGGGTAGTGCCAAATAGAGAGGTAAGTTCTTTCACTACCTGTGAAGTGAAGTTCAACCCGTTGTCTGAAAGTAAGGTTTGGGGGCACCCATGCTGGGTGAAAATAGAGTGAATAAGGAAGAGGGATGTGGCTTTGGCAGTTGCAGCTGGGACCAAAGTTACTTCAACCCACTTGGTTAAGTGGTCCACAGCTAGTATAATATACTTATGGCCATGTAGCCCAGTGGGATGAGGGCCCACCACATCAATGCTAATGAAATTGAAGGGCCAAGTCAGGGTGACAACTGAGTGTTGGAATTGAGGATTGGCTCAGTCTTGAGATCGGCAAGTCATACATGCCTTCAAGACCTCATGGATGGTTTCCATCATTCAGTCCCAGTAACATCGTGACTTCAGCCATTCATGAGTCTTCTTAACTGTCCCGTGTCCCACAGTATAATGGCCCTCTATTATAACATCAGTTTGGGAAGAGGGGCGGACATAAGGGAGCCACTTCTTACTGACCTTCTTTTATAGCAGCCCATCCTTAATTTGAGTGTCTCAAGTCATCCTTTTGAGTTCAGCTTGGACCTCAAGAGTTTCCAATTTCTACTGATCAGGTCAGGCTATTAGATTGTATAGATGGTCCTCCTCAGGGGTCAAAGCTGCTAGCACCGGCATCCTGGAGAGGCTGTCAGCATTTTGGTAAATTGCCCCTGCACGATGGACAATGGTGAAATTATAGCTCTGTAGTTGTAAAGCCAACCTGGCTAATAGGCCATATGGGTCCTTCATTTGTTGGAGCCACCGGAGCGAGGAGTGATATATAACAATGGTAAAGTGAGTACCGTAGAGATAATGCTGGAAATGTTTGATGGCTAGCAAGGCAGCCAGGCACTCCCTCTCAGTAAGGCTGTAGTTCCGTTCAGCTTCACTCAGCTTCTTACTAAAATAGGCCATGGGATGATCAACTTGGTTTTCATCATGGGCTATGATAGCCCTGAAGGCAACATCACTTGAATCCATAAACAACAAGAATGGTTGTTTGAAGTGAAAGTGGCCAAATTGGGTTTAGTACATAAAGCAGTTCTTAAGGCATTAAAGCCTGTTTTAGTTCAGGCCACCATTCAAATGGCACGTTCTTCTGCAGAAAATAAAATATTGGCTCGTCTAGGTCATCAAATTGGGGGATAAATTGACAATAATAGCCCAACATGCCTATGAATACCTGGATATCCTTAAAATCTGGGGGAGTGACATTCTCTCTATGGCGTCAACCTTGTCTAGTATAGGCTGGATGACATCTTTGGAAACTTTATGTCCCAGAAATTCCAGTTTGGATTGGAAGAAAGAGCACTTCGAAGGTTTAGGCTTTATAAAAGCCTTTAGTTGTTGATTGAAGACTTCCCTAAGATGCTTGATGTGCCCATTAAATATTTTTGAGAAAACAGTAATTTCTTCTAGGTAGATGAGGACTCATAAAAGCTTTAAGTCCGAAAGGATCCCGTCCATGGCAAGTTGGAAAGTGCAAGGGCGTTACAAAGGCCCTGGGGCATCCTTGTGGGCTTGGATGGTCCTCCGTTGGCTATGAGAGCACACTTAGCTCGATCTTCAGGAGTGAGCTCAACTTGCCAATATCCGCTGGTAAGGTTTATGGCAGAAAAAGTACTGAGTTCTAGAAAGCAGACAGAGAGAATTATCAATTTAGGACAGAGGATAACTATCCTTTTTGGTGATGGAGTTGAGTCGCCAATAGTCCATCACAACCCAGTGGCTGCCATCCTTCTTCCAAACCAGCAGAAGAGGAGAGGTCTAAGGGCTGCACAATGTTACCAGAAGTCCAACATCGAGTAGTTGTTTAAGTTGCACTGTCACTTGGGCCTCTTCAACCTTGATTTCTTGGTAAGGTTGGGACCAGAGGGGGAGCATCCCCAGTTTCCAAATGATTTAGGACTCCTTTAACTCTTCTGAAGTCATAGGGTGAGGCCGAAAATAGGTCCAGATACTCCTTTATCAACTCCTGAACCTTACTTTGTTAGTCGTCCAAGAGGTCTTTTCTGATGTTGGTATTAGTCAGGATGCCGATGAAGGTGCCTGAAAGCCGAAATCTCTCAAGTCCCTAAAGCTTTGGACATCAGCAATAGCCTCCACTGGTAGAAGGCGGACATAGGCGGCAGGACTGTTTGGACCTACTATTTTGGGTTTGTCAGTAAGGTTGACCAACAAAACTGATATAGATCCAGCATAAGCTGTGTCTAGGATCCCCGGGCAGGTTAGCACCTCTTTCATGGATTGGTTATCTAGGCCTCATATTTCCAATAGGTATCCAAAGGGGATGTTAACATGGACCTGGGTGTTGGCAAGGACTTAGGGCTTTGGAGGTATGCTAGTCGCCATAAGCAAGTAGATTGGCATGCCCTCTTGCCCATTGACAGCAGGAGGAGGCAGTCGGACTCAGGAGCCCCTAATGTGATATTCAGGCTGATTGATTCGACCTTTACTCTCCAAAAAACATGCTTGGGCTTTTACTTCTGTTTTAGAATCACAAGAGGTCTCAAAGATCATTGGGACCTGATGTCCTAGTAGGGACAGAAAGCCACCATGATAATGGAGTACTGCTGAATAGTCTTGAAGGAACTGAGTCCCAAGGAGCAGGTCATAGCTAGGGATATCTAGCGTGACAGCATGGGTGTTTACAGCAAGCTTTCTAAGCCGTAAAGGTAGAGAGGAATAAGCCCCTATAGATCAAGTACATTGTGAGCCATCTGTGCCATACTCCATATAGTGTGGCAGATCTGGAGCGATCTTGACGTGCTTCATTAACTTGATGATATGACATTCACGGGGGAGCCACTGTCAACTATGGCAAGGACTAGAATTTTATGAACTTGAACTGTGACCCAGGTAACCAGAATTCTAAAATGGGGTGGCAGTTTGAGGAACATGGGAGAGTCTCCGGAAGAAGAGTAAGCAGTATCACTTTCTTTATTATCATTGGATAATATAACTTCTTCTCAGGTTCAATAGCTCCAGGTTTAATCAAGGATATAAAGGATTCTTGAGGCTGGGTAGAAATGTCAGAAAGAAGCGCCTCTTTATTCATGCTGATGGCTCTTTTCCCGCCTCCTTTGCAAGTCATTCCAGAAGGTCTTGATACTGTGTCTGAAACTGTTACAGTAAGTGCATCGAGGTTGAGGATTTTTCTGGTTTTTGACTACATGGACTCTAGGATGGTTAGAGGAACCTGTAATGTAGCCTTAAAGTGTAGAGTTGACGCAGGGAACTCGTTAAGTGCTTCCTTGATCTCCCAGATACAGGTAATCCCATTCTTCTGATCAATTATATGCATTTGAACCTCAGGGTAAGATCCAAATGCAGAAATTACATTATTAATATCATCATCCAGGGTGATACGATTTGTGTGACTAAGGGTTGTGCTTGGGCATAAAACTGGCTGGCAAATTCCATGGGGATTTCTCCTTTATTCAGTTGATACCCATGAACGCCTGTTTTGTGGTTGGCCATGGTTTGATTGCTGCCATACTCTTGGATTGAGGCTGTAAAGACCTGTTCCCAGGTGTTGCACTCCTTCAAGTGAGAAGTCATGATCTCCCAGGCAATACTTTTTAAGCTGGAGTGGATATACTTTACATTCTGTCAATTGGTGGCCTCCTCCATGGACTCTTATATGCGTACAGGAAGGAGGCAATGCTTTCCTGTCTGGGGGAGAACCTTTCTTCAGAACTAGGTTTAGAGTTAGTAGCAAGAGGAGTGGAGGGTGTTAACACCAAGGTTTACGCTGGCTCTGAGATCTCAGTCTCCTCATAGTCATAGGGTGCCTGCTGGTCCAGCTGCTGCTGTAGGCCCTCAAGGTCATCTTGTATAATCCCAATTCTGGTTGAAGGAGGGAACGGAAGCCTTATTTGAAACTTTCTCCTTTAGAGATTGTATGTCAGCGCCCTGAAGGTAAAACTGGTTCTTGAGGGTAGTCAAACAGATTTTGAATCCTTATCAAGTTTTTGTTCAAGCTGATTAATGCGAGCATCATTAAGCTTGGTTAAGGCACTGAGGTTATCCATAATTTCTGAAATGGTGTCAATGGAGACCCTAGGGTTGAGGGAAGCTCCATCCATTCAGAGTTTACATACCTGATCTGCATTCCGAATTTGATTTCAATGGGCAGCCAAGGCTGTTATCACATCCTTCCGCAATGTGTTCTCAGGGCCATCAGGGATGGGAGCTGAGGGACCTGGGGGCCCAGGAGGTCCACGGAGATCATCTGGCTCTTCAGGTCCTACACGCCCTTTGGGGCCTTTAGGCCCCCTAGGCCCTTCAGAACCTTTACTCCTGAAGGAGTAGCACGAGAGGCCAGCTCCCAATAGTGTTGTAGGATTTGTATCAGATCCTCAACTTGGAGGAAACGCTGATTCCATGTTGCCTCAAGAAGTTGGACATTCCGATGCGGCTGGTCCTCAATATAGCCAGAGATCCTACTGTCTAACACCACACTTTGGTCTTGGACCTCGTTAATCAACCGTTGGTTATATATAATGGCCTCATTATTGTCATGAACAAAGGAGAAGCTGCGTTATAATAAATAATGATGTGAGTGTGCAAAGGCCTGGGTGAGCCTCAGTTGTCAGGAGACCCCTTTATGGTGCAACCCAACTAGTTGGAGTAGGGGATTAATAGCTGGGTGAACAAAGTTGCAAAGGTAGCTTTTAGGACCCAGTGCAAGTTCTCCTGCCGGCAGCTGGGCCAAGTCATAGAGGTTCTGCATAGTAGAGGGAATGGAAGAGGCACGGGAATGGCTAGAGCAACACCCATGGAGTAGATGCCATTTATTAATTGCTAGACAACATCGTTAAGGTTTTTGTACTGAAGTTGGTACTGACTTCCATCAATAGAGGGCAGGGATAACTGGTAAGTGGCTTGGAAGACTAACCTTTCAGGTTGTGCAGGTGCTTCATATTGTGAGGTTATAACCCATCAAGAAATGCTTCTTGACTAACCAGCAGATTGGTCTTCAGGCTGCTAGTATTTTCCATTGTTTGTGATAGAGGTTTTCAAACATGACAGCTCAGAGCCCCCTGTAGTGAGCACTACGTTTGTTAGAGTTGCAGTTTTTAGACTGTCGCTGAGGTTCAAAGGTAGCTCAAAGCTGCAAATTTGTAAAAGGTTCAAGAAAAGGAACGGAAAAATAATTAGAATACCGAATATTTTATTATGGTAAAAGGTGTTGATATTTATAGGGTGAGTGGGTACACAGTTTCTTGAGGATTGTCATGGCCCCATTCATTCATGATCTTTTTTTGGTCTTCCATATTGACCACCTGATAAGCATCCTAAATTTGTTTCAACGCCACCTGACCAAAATTCGTGGAAACTCCGCACCACGTGACTCAGGAATTGGGGATGAGAATCTTGAAGTCATCTTCATTTGGATAGGTTTGAGAGTCAATTCTTTATGGCTCAATTCAGAAGTGGAAAATTTGATTTGTTTGTTATCTCATATCCTGACACCTACTATCTTCCAAAAGTATATTGACAACATTCTAGATGACCTAAAATTGAGCTGTGTCCTGTTGTATCTTAAAATCAGCGTGCTTTCTAAAAAACCTTACTCAACAACTGTATTACTTAGATGAACTATATAAATGAATAGCATGGGCCCAATTAAAGATTAAATTAAGTAAGTATCAATCTTTTTAAAAATTAATATGTAATAACTAGGATACTTTATCAATACTCAAAGGATACTACCCCAAACCCAAAAGCTCAATGCAGATAACCGCATGAAGAGCCCCAAAAACAAATGAATGTTCAGGTGTAAATAGTGGTGGTAGGAAATTATCTTCTATTTGTTCGAAGATTTGCACAGATAGCTGAACTTCTATTCTATTTAATGGAAAATTAGATGGCTTTACAATGGACCCAGAGTGCAAAGACGCCTTTCAGAAGTTTAATGCGTCATAAACTAAGGTGTTAGTTTCATGGTACGCAAATTTCGACCTTCCTTTTATTGTGCAATCAGATGCATCAATGATTGCCATTAAGCTGTACTATTTCAATGAAATCAAAATGGGATAAAAATTCAGTTACATTTTGTAGCCGTGCACATACTAAGTTTGAAAGGAATTAAGCTTTAACTGAATGCAAATTTTTGTCCATTATTTCTCCATGTAAACGATTCTGTGTTTACCTTTATTAACCCAAACAAAAAATTGTCACTGACCACACTTCCCCTTTTGGCTCTAAAATCTAAAGGAACTCAAGGTTGGTTAATAAATGAGCATTCAACTTTAAGCCTAAATATTTGATAAGTACATCAATTTAAGCTCGTCCCTTCAGAATGCAGATGGACTCTTAAGTTGACTTATTGTTTCCGCCTTATACCCTTTTGCAATTGACTAACTGAAAAGAGAAGGTCTGCAGTTACAATGGTGAACAATTTAAATTTAGGCACACATTTGACCAACTATTGAAGAACACAAAAATTTATATTGTTATACCTAACAAGATCAGAATTTGATGATCAAAGTTTTATTTAATCCCCATACAAACGACCAATAAATATTATACAATTTCATTAGTCATTGACCCTGTTTGGTTGAAAAGGATTCTAAAGCAAGTCCAACATAGTTAATGAAGAGTCTATGAAAATTAGTATTCATGATATCATAATGATATATCCAGAATGTCAATCACAGTAGCCCTTTAAGGACGCCAATACTTATCAGTTAGTCAAGCCTAATTCAGATTGGCACATGCATAATTATTATTTAAGGCCCTTACCTGTCAATATTTTTGACCAAAAAACATCATGGCCATTGACCACTTTAGAAAATGGGCTAGGTCTACGCCTATCTGTGACGCTGTAGCATTAACTACTGACAAATCACTATAGAACACATAAAGCACCAAAATGGGTGACCAGAGGTTATTTTAATGGACAACGCTACCAACTTTACCTCTAAAAGAATCTCTAAAATGAACGAGCTAATGGGAATTATAGGGGTTTTTTTGATGCCCTTACATCCTGAGACTACAGAGCTCATTAAAAATTGTTAAGGGAACCCTAGGGAGAATTCTCCATAAGACTGCAGCCACTTTACTACTCAATGGACCCTCTATGTTGGACCCACAATATTTGCATACAAAGTTGGTTATCATACTGTTACTAGATTTTTCATTATCGAGCTCCTTTATGGTATTTCTGCCCAGCCTCACTTGAAATATTCTATAATGGATGATAATGATAGGATTGGACCAGCAGAATATCTTGATCAGTATGTTATGGAACTGTTTAAAAAATACAAAATGAAGCTTATAAGGCGGCCTTAACTTGGTAATCTAATCAAAAAGCCCAGGACTACCAGCACATAATAATGCTACACATTTAAAGGAAGGTGCCAAGTAGCATACTACAATATGTATGTATTTTGAAATCATAAACCGTCAACAATATGGTAGGGACCATACAAAGACTTTTAATTTACACATAATGTTTATACCATATAATACTTGTTTGATAAAAAAAATTAATGGGTTTTATGAGAAGTTAACAGAACATATTACAGCAATCAGATTCTCGCCTAAATTTGTTGACACAAGATTGTTTGAGTTAAGTTAGATGAGTTGTACAAATTTTTGACTCAACTCAAAGTATTAGACTTCTCTTTTTTTAGCACTAGGTGGTCCCAACCTAAAGGGGGTACACTGATCTAAAGTATTAGACTTCTCATTCTCTATTACAATGATTATTTAACGTAACTTTTAAATTTGCACAAATACTTTCTAATACGTTATTGTATTAATATATGCATTACCACGTATCCCTTAATAATTTTTGACTAAGGGACCCAAAACTCTAGGGGGTTAGATAATAGCATTGTGCTTCTTTTAATCAAGAAGCCTTATATAAGATACTTAGTCTGGTGAGGCAATTCCAATTTAAAATAAAACAATTTAAAAAAAAGGGAGAAAAGAAGAAAGTAAAGTTTATTAGATTATATTTTACAATACAAGGAAATCGGCCCATGTCTCAGTCAATCTCATGCATGTTAAGTCAAGATCTAATTCCTGCTTCCTAATTGGGATTCAATAGCCTCATAAATCGGGTTGGAACCCCAATTTTAGGAATTGATTTCGTCAGGGATTATTCTCAATAATGGTTCCAGCTTTTTGGACGGTTCAGGTTCAAATCCCATCATCCAACTAACCCAAATCTCCAATTCAGGTTTGAATCCCATTGTACAACTAACCCAATTTTTGATTTGGTTAAAAATCTTGACAACACCCCCTCTAGATCTTGGCACAGGGAGGAAACAGACGGATAAAGTGGTTATGTAATCAGTTTACTATGGTACCTTGAACAACCTCTGCAATTGAGTTTTGTTGCCCCATCTATATATGACTCTGTAAAACCTGAACTAGTTGGTACTCATTTTGATGTCATGACCTCCAGGCCAATGGTGGTAAAAAGGGAATAGTTCACCCAGCTGGAAGGTGTTCAGAGGTTCTTGTTTATCTATAAACCAACTTGTTTCTCTACTAGTGGTAGCAGATAAGTTCCCAGAAGCTAGAGCCTGGAATAGGATTATTTCATTTTCAATGCTTTGCATAGTAACTTCAGGTGCATCAGGTAAAGTTTGATCCAACATGGCCAGCATTTTAAAAAGCAACTGTGAATTTCTTTCATACAGATCCTGGAAGGGCGACATCTTAATTATTTGGTGATAGCTTATTTGGTAAGCCAGAATTGCACTATGCATATATTGAGGCCAGTGAAGAGGGTCAGTTGTGGCCATTTTATGGAAGGTGGCAGTTAGAGCACCATTCACCCACTCTACCATTCCATTAGCTGAAGGATGTTAATGAGTGGAAAATACCTGGGTGGATTCCATCAATTAAGCTAAAGCATTCACCAGTGATATCTAAATTTTTGATCATTATTGGAGAGAATTATGTTAGGGAACCTATTCTGGGTGATAATCCAATTATATAAGAATGTGGCAGTAGCTTTTGCTGAAGAAGATGGTAGTGATACTGCTTCAATCCACTTAGCTAATGATCCATGGCTAGAAGTAGGAATTAATGATCATTAGAGGCTTGAGGTGGAGGTTCCACAACATCGATTTTAATGATATAGAATGGTTCATTGGGGGAACCATGGGATGTCGAGATTAAAGATTAGGTACGCCTGACTTTTGCATACCAGGCAGAACAATAGTACATCCTGGATTGACACAAGCATATCTTCCCAATAACATTGAGTTTTAAGCCACTGAGAGGGTTTCTAAATTCCCCGTGGCTGACTTGCCAATGTCCCTCCATTATGACGTCAGTTTAAACCAAAGGTCGTACATAGGGCACCCACTTTTTGGACACAAGTTTGTACAGTTAGCCGTTATGTACTTGGAGATCAGCCAATTTCTTTGCTAATTCTTTTTTAAGGGTTGGGGGTTTACCTTCCATAAATGCGATTGTGTTAGGAGGTCATAGGGTCAATCCTCTTCATGGTCAGTTAAAGCTAATATGGGAATCCAAGATAGACAATCTGCATTTTGGTGTATGGGTCCTGGTCGGTATATAATAGAAAATACATAGTTTTTGAAGTTTTAACGCACATTGGCTTAATATTTCATCAGGGTCCTTCATTTGCTGTAGCCATAGTAAGGAAGCATCGTTGGTAATTAAAGTGAGATGCCTTTTGTATAACTGAGGTTGGAAATTATTAATAGCAATTAGGACAACCAATCATTTTCAATATAAAATGCTATAGTTGCTTTCAGATTTGGATAAAATTTTGTTATAGTAGGCGATAGGATGGCCCTTTAAGTTTTCGTCATGTAGGGATAGTATGGTTCAAATGGCTATATCACTAGCCTTGGTAAAGAATAGAAAGGTCTTATCATAATTCGGGTGAATAAGTACTGGAGAGTGGGAAAGAGAGACATGTAGCAAAAGGCCGGTTGTTGCTCTTCTTTCCACTTAAAGGGTATCCCTTTCTTCAGTAGATACATTAAGGGCTTGGAGGTGTCTTCCAATTGGGGGATAAACTGGCAATAATATACCACCATCCCTAAGAAGACTTGTACATCTTGTAGGGATTTAAGGGGACATATTGGAAATGGCCAGGACCTTGTCATCTATAATAGATACTCCGTCTTTACTTACCTTATTGCCCATAAAATTTATCTCACTTTGAAAGAAAGAGCATTTGGACGGTTTTAGTTTTAATGACAATGCCGTAACCACTGAAAGACATGTCTGAGGTGGTTAGATGTTTGATAAAGGTTCTCAAAAAAGGTTATATTTTCAAGATAAATGAGCACACAGTAGCGTTTTAAATCGCCTAGGAGTCAGTACATGGCGCTTTAGAAGGTAGCAGGGACGTTACATAACCCCTGAGGCATTTGAATGGGTTCAAATAGTCCTTCACTTTAAGAAGAGAACATTTATTCACGATCTTCCAGTGACAGGTCAACTTGCAGAACCTGATGGCAAGATCCACAGAAGAGAAATAATGGGACCCTGATATCAATCATAAGGAATCAGCTATACGTGGCAATAGATAGCTATCTTTTTGTGTGATTAGACCTGAGGCAGCGATAATCCATGACAACACGATGGCCACCATCTTTCTTCTGTATTATTTAAAGTGGGGAAGCCCATGGGCTTTTAAAGGCACTATTAAACTGTCCTTCAACAGTTGCTGTAAATATAAGCCCATTTGAGCCTCCTCCACTTTAAATTTTTAGAATGGCCAGTATTTAAATGGAGCGTGAACCTCAGTCTTGATTTGGTGATTTACCCTGGACATTTTTTCGTAGTCACTTAGTCCCAAGGAAAAAAAAATATCGCCATACTCCTCAAGGAGGTCTTTGACATTCTGGTGTTCGTTAAGGGTAAAATTTATCTCCAATCCTGCTTTTGACCAGAGCTATGGTGGGTAGGGGGTTGAATCCTAAGTTCTGTAATGAGCCAAAACAGCTCACATCAGCAATATTATCAATGGAAATTATTTTACATAAGTGATAGAGGCATGCTGAGGGACTTGGATGGTATTATTCTTTAATTTACCTAATATAGAGATAGATTTCCCATAAGCAAGACCCAAAATCCCCGTGCAGGTCAACGATTCTTTGATTGAAGTGTTTGGGTGTCCACTTATACTCAAAATTGGATTAAGAGGGGTAAGAATCTGGAACCCCAAATTCAAAATAACTTGTGAGCCAGAGGGTATTGTGATAGGATGTGGGGCATATAGAGGGATCCCATCTTCAGCATCCACCGCCTATCAATTAACTTAGTTTTTCCCTCAAGACTTGTTATTCAACTTTGCAGATGGAGGACGGGTATTCAAGGAGGTATGTCTATTTTTTGGGGCTTCTTTACTTTTAATGAAGAGTTTAAATATTAACAGGATCCAATACCCTAGTAGGAACAGGTATTTTCCTTGTATTTGATGATGCAGTTAAACTCTCGCATCAGTTGGACCCCAATAAGCAACTCATAACTATTAATTTCTAATGCAATGGCTGAAAAAGTAATTAAAAAATTCCCAAATTGAAGGGGCAAAACAGAATATGCTTCTATCGCCTTAGTTGACTGATTACTAGATGTCCCATATTCATATTTGTGAATCAATTCTGGATCCAATTTATTTTTTGGATAAGTTGGGAGTAAATAACGTTGACTATGGATCTGGTGTCAATTATTGCCAGTACTTTAACCTTATTTACAACTACCTATACTTGAACCACCAAAGATACAAACCAGGAACTTACAGCGAGTAAACTGTCATTAAAGATTTGTAGCAAATTAAGTGGAGGATTCTGCTGCGGCCAAGCTCAGGGCTGTTCAATGCATTTGAAAGTTTTATCTGCCAGTGCTTGGCTTTCCATAGAAGAGCTGACCGCCAAAATTTGTTTGGGTAACTGACCAACTTAAAGTAAGAAATATGGAGATCTTTATTTCCTAAAATATAAAGGGGTACGTCAACTTCTACAGGCACAGCCAACAAAACATCATGAAGTGCTGGAAATAGAGCTATAACTAGAACAAGGGTCTTGAGGTACTTGATTTCCGTCAGCATAGGGAGTACCTTGCCCTATACTGAATGATCTTTTGCACTTTTAATGAAAGATGTGATAAAAGTCTAAAGTTTGTTTGGTTTTATTGCAATGAATGCAATATAATTAGGGTGTAGGGAACTTGGGGGGTGTAACCGTTAGCACTTGGGGCTGAGGCTTATTATTATTATTAAAACGAGTTGGCTTAGTTTGTTTGAGTAGTCTCGCTGGAATCTTCAAAATAGCTTCTTTGATATAGAGGAGAGACGTCCAGTTAGACTTCACCGCTTTAAGATAAAGTATAATGTTGGGCATATTATAAACACTAAAAATGAAGTAGTGATAGCGTCATCTAAAGTAAGATGTTTTCCTGTAACCATTGTTTGATATTTAAGGTAAAAACGGTAAGCAAAATCAGTGGCGGTTTCTCCCCAATTAAGGCTTATACCCTTAGGTTTGCTTCTGGTTGTATAAAGTTAGGTCGCTTCCAAATTCCCAAAGAAAGGCAGTCTTGGCGTCATCCCAAGTCCAGCATTGCATTAGGTGAGGTACCATAATGTCTTGAGCTATGCGTCTAAGATAGTTAGTTAGGTGTTTGATATGTTAGGTATCAGTGGCTTCCTCCATAGAACTTTCATAACATAATAAGAAAGAGAAAATTCTCTCTTCACTTAGGACGTATTTCTCTTAGAATGACGGTTCTAATGTGTCACTGGGGTGATTAATGGCCGAACAATGTGAACTGACATTGGGGGGATGTTTTCACCTACAGAGGAACTGATATTACTGAATGTTTTGTAAGGGTAGAGGGCCTTTAATTTGTTTTGTGAGGTGTTAATATCCTCAATTATTGAGTCTACCAATCATGGGCGGAATGAAGGGCTGACTTGATGGCAACAAGAGGGGATAACTGCTGAATTTCACTTATGAGCTCAATAGGTGCATCTCTTTTTTAACACTAGGTGGTCCCAACCTAAAGGGGGATACACCGATCTTTATAATCACACATGAGCTCCTAAGAGCTTAAGGCGAAGGCAGGGGTAAGCGGAGGTGTCAAGAAAGGATGGGGAAAGCTTTAACAGAGCCAGGTGTCCACTTGAACAGACCTATTGGCCCATGGCGACATGGTAAATACTCTCAGAGACATCTCAAAATGAACCTGAAAGTGAGTGATCATATGAGGCAGCGTCCACCGAGTGGAGTCAAAAGCGGCGCGAAGATATGAATTATGAATAGTCCATATCACTGCACTAAATGCCAGGACCCTTAATGATTGGGAGCAATTGGTGAGTGAGAGTTTGAACATGAAGTTCTGAACTGGGTGCGCTACCCAGGGTTCTGCTCGCAGGAGTTTGTGGACCTTGCTCCAGAAAGGGGCTATGAGGGGGCAAGTAAAGAAGTGCTGGAGGTGGGTGTCTGTCAGCTCTGCACATTGTGAGCAACCCTTGTGCTGGAAGGTGGGACCAGTTCGATCCCCTGTCCTGTATGAGCAGTGTAGAACACGCCACAGTGTATTTGATACTTTTGCTGAGAGAACAGGGTGGGTAACTTCCTTCCAGAGCGCCTTGAGATCACATTCCACAGCAGGGGTAAAAGTTCCAGGAGATGAGGCCGCATAGGGGGTCTGTCCAAAGGGTGGAGATGGGAGATAACAATCATCCCATTGTGGACCAAGGTGTGATGCTGGGGGCTGATCACAGGGACACTCCTTCTATAAGGGATGGCGTGGTACACCCGTACTCCTGCCCTCTTAAATGCAAGGAGAGCTTGATTCCAGTAAAAACTTGATAAAGGTTTGAGGTAGTGGCCTGGATGGTTTGTTAGCCACTCTCCCACAGCTGTAGGTGAGGTTCATGGAAGCCCTAGAGAGGCTGCTAAACCCTGGCGTAAAGCTGGAGCCCATTGCGGCATTGGGGCCATATCCCAGCAAATGATGGGCTTAAGGAACCCCGTCAGGATTTAAGTGGCATGAGACCTAGTGTCCAAAAGATCTAGCCCCCCTCACTGTGTGGTCAGGATATTGTGGTCAGAGCTGTGGGTGGGTGGTTGGATCCCCATATCCAACAGCGAAGTATCACATTCAACCTCGTGTAGAAACTGTCCATAAAGGGGCAGACATGAGCGAGAAACCATAGCTTTGATAGAAGAAAAACATTCTCCATCAGGGCGCGTCCCTGGGGGGTGATACGCTGGCAGCTCCAGCTAGCTACACGAGAGTTTATTACATTAAGAAAGCGGTCCTCATTATCCTTGATTGCAACCCCTTGTGGTGTGGTGAGGACACCTAGATGCCGAAAGGTGTCCTGGGTAGGTTCCAAACCAAAAGGCGGAGGAAAAGATGGGGTACCAACTTGCACTATAACGGTTTTAGAAGTATTAACTTTTGCATTGGACGCCTTGGAGTAGCAATCCAGGGCCTCCATGTCCAGGTCTATGTCCTTCTTACATCCAACTGCCACTGCTGTGTCATCAGCAAAGGCTATGGTGCGGGTGGGGGTTTCCCAGGAACCTGAATACCCACCAGTCGTTCCTGGAGTAGGGCCAGAAGAGGATCCAAAGCTATGTTGAACAAGATTGGGCTCAGTGGATCCCCTTGCCGGAGACCCTGTTCAACCATAACCGCTGCTGTAAAGCCTGTTGGGGACAGTACCTTAGTGTGAAGCTGGGCGTAAAGAGCTGATAGCCATGTCCTAGCTTGTGGTGGGATGTGGAGGCGGGTTAGGGAGGCGTCCAGATACTTCCCATTTACTCGATCATATGCTTTTTCCATATCCAGAAGCGCCACAAAACCATGTGTTTGAGATGAGTTAGCTGACAAGGTTGCCAAAAGCTCATTGTATTTGTTCCAAAGCGACCTCCCTAGGATAAAGCCATGTTGAGCTGGGTTGAGGCGTGGTGCTGCCCACTTTGTCATGCGGTTTGCTAAAAGCTTAGTAAATAGTTTGTGGTCCATGTTTTTTAGTGATATTGTTCTCCAGTTTGCAAGGTCCTCTCGGCTTGCTTTCTTATGGATAAGGGTCATAATTGACTCTCTCAAGTCAGGAAGTACTCCCCTTCTACCAAGAGGGTCAAGAAGAGGGGCTGGAAGGCCTTTGTAACTGTGACGGGATCCACTAGATACACCTCAAACGGGATACCATCTGGGCTTGGGGCCTTCAGATGTGGGCTGTGGAGTAGAATGTCCATTACTTCTTGCTGTTCAATTGGTGCAAGAAGTTCTTCATCCGCCGAGAAACTAACCATTGGTTCTAGAACCCCTTCAATGAATTCATGAACATCTGCTGGGCTTACCCAGGAAGCCTTGAAGAGGTCTGAATAGTGACAGTGGATCTCGTTGGTAATCTCCTCCTTATTTGTGGTGACAGTGGTCCTCACCCTCAGGGTTGCAATCTCCTGACCCTTTGAGCGGGCTTTCTGCTTCTGGTAAAAGAAACGGGTGGGCCGTTCCCACTGGGTGTAGTAACGTAACGAGGTGAAGTTTTCTGCACATTCTTCTTGCTCAGTAAGTTCCTGCTGATATGTCTCGTGGGCCAAACCCAAGCCTTCAACCATTGAGAGGAAGGCACTGGGCGGCAATTCCTTTCAAGGTGTCTTATTCTAGCTTCAGCACGTCTGACTTTAGCCTGGGCCGCTGTCATTCGAGCCTTAGCACAATTGTAGGCTACCTTTAGGATTCTTGCTTTTGTATCAGCCCATTTTTCTTGTAAAGTTTGCAAATGAGGTGAGGCCAGGTGCTCTGGCTCACAAATGGCTGCATTTATCTTCTCTATTGCAAACTGGTTGTTAAAGAGCCCTTTAGCGATCCTTGGCAAAATCTTCTTGATGGTCTGAGGATTGTTGTCAGGATCACTGTGAGGGATCTTTGATCACTTATAGTGTTATCTCGGGTTATGGGAGAGGACATCGACCAACCATCATTGGGCCCACTAGGTCCATATCAATCCATGAAGCTGATGTGAATCTCTGACCTGCGCCTTGGATCCAAGACATACAGCCAAGTACAGATGCTGAGGGGGAGGGCATCCATGAAACCACTTGACCTGAAGAAATTTTGAAGCTGAGCTGTACCTCATCTGTCTTGTGTGGCAGGAGGAAAGGTGTCACGCACCCGACTTAATATTGTGTTGAAATCCCCCATCAGCACTGTATTGCCTGGGAGTTGTAGTAGAGCAAGTTCTTCCAAAAGACGGTCCTGCTCTTGACCTGCATTTGGCAGGTATATGCTTGCAACAAAGAAGGAGAACTCAAGGGTTGATAATTTAGCTAATATAAGGCGATCAATAAGGTGTTTCATAAATTGGTGGGTTTTCATCTGAAGGTTGAAGACAATAAGGGCCACATAGTGTGTCCAACAGGAGTTACCTCCAATTTGGTCATTCCATGCTACAAAATCAGAGGGGGACATGGGGCTCCTGGATAGCTGCAATATCCACGTGAGTCGACCTGAAGTTGCGGAGGAGGTGGGCTCTCCGCTTGTAATCCTGCAGCCCATTAGAGTTAATGGACTGCAGGGTCAGGGTGCCCCTTTGGGGCCTCATAGCTGTCCCCCTCCATATCCCAGGGGGTTACCGGAGCTTCCACCTGCATCCATAAGGCTGCTCATTTTTAGTCCATGAGCTTGACTCTTTGCAGCAATCCGTGCTGATTGACAAGGAGGAGGATTTCCTGAGTTGATGGGGCTGAGGAGCCTGTAAGCCCAAGATACTTCCCCACTGCTTTTCACAGGATTATCTTGAGGATTCTCCATATACTCCTCCATTTGTGCATCATCTGATGCATCAGAGTCCAGAGTCACCTCCTTCAGTACTGAGAATGGCGTCTGAGTTGCAATACCCATAGATGGTGGGGGCAGCAATGACTTGGTGCCTCCACCCTGACTTGGAGTACTCCATACCTGTTCCACCCTTGGGGTATTCTGTATTACTGAATTCGTTCTAGATGCCACCCCTGGTCTGGCTTCCTCTGTGTTAGCTTGATGAGAAGCAGATTTGCGCTTATTTTGGGCTGGTGAAGGGTCTGGCAATTTAGATGGGGTTTCCATAGGGATAGGGTTTTCCGCACTAAGGGAATAAAGTTGTGCTACTGGCTGTGCCTTCACAACTGCTACACGAAGGGCAAAGGGGGTGAGATCCTGTACGGGCACCCAGTGGGTTGGTTGTGGGATTGCCGCTGCTGCTGTATGGGAGCATTTCTTACTTGTCGCAGGGACTTGGCTACTAGATGAGAGAGCTTGTTTATGAGCAGTACAACTATTATATAGGTGGCCCAAAGCATTACACCATGAGCAACGTGGTCGTGCCTGGTCTGGATCAACAAAGAAAATTTCAGAACAGGATCCAATGATTGCAACACGTGGGATAACCTCCATGTTGCGAGCCACCATTGGGTTGGGGATAAATGATACCCTAGCAATATGAGCCCTCTGGGTTGGGGCATAATAGGCTGTTGCGCACAGGTCTACTGATAGAACTGACCCAAATTCCATCAATCCTCAATGAAGCGCAAGCTTAAGGGACTCTGGGTCCACTGTAGCTGGAAGATTTGAGAAAGTTACCCAGGAAATTTTCTCAAAGTTAGATCTAGTTCTCAGCACATGAAGAGAGCCATGCGGAATCTCAATTGTAACTGAGGCTTCACTATCTGCATCTGCTGCAGTTGTAAACCCTACATCAATATAGTGGCTTTCCACCACTTCATGAATAGTGGTGTTAACTGGAAAAGCTCTTGCTATGGCTTCAAAATAACTAAAATAATCCCGTGCATAAAACTCAACAGGATTATGCCCATAGTAGACTCTAACTGCATGAGCAAGAGTGGACCTAGGGAGTGCACGTTGTGAGCGAGTTTCTGCCCATCTTTTCCTCACTTCAGCCACAAAAGCAGCTTCATGAGGGTCAATGGTGGGTGGTGAAGGCACTAGTTTTTTCTGCCATGCGCCTGAGGCATCCTTCACTCGCTTATTTTTTTACATTTAAATTTAAATTAAATGTAATTTAGTGGATTCCTCATGGGGGAATACCAGACGGAGGCGCTGGTATTCCTCTGGATTTACGCGCTTGCCCCTGCTGGGCCTTCCCAGTAGGTACTTGATTTTTTTCAGGTTGGGTAGGCTTACCTGGTTTGGGTTTATTCCCTGCCAATTGATTGGGTAATTCTGGCTCATCATCAAACCAATCTATTACTCCCGCCTTCATCCGACCATCAGCAGCTACTGGTAGGGATTTTTCAGATGGTTGATTGGCTATTTGGCTAGTCCTATTTGAATTTTAATGTTGATTTTGATGAACATTACGGCTAACTGATTCACCACTCAGTGTTGATTCAGTTGATGCGCGTTGGTTACCTTCCAAACCATTAAAATGACGACCAACTGATTCACCAAATACTGTAGATTCAGTTTGGCCGCTTTGGGTAATGTTGGAAGTGAAAAAATGATGACTAACTGATTCAACACTTTCTGATGATTCAGTTTGGGCGCCCAGGCTGATTTCCAAAGTGGAGGCAGTTGGCAAAGCCATACAAACCCCATGTGAGGTATTGGGAGCTGCAATACTCCCTACTACCATGGGTTAAACTTTATATGTGCCTCCAGGGTGGGGCGCACTAATTGGGTGACCCTCAGTCAACACAGAGTTGATTGGGGTAGGCTGTACAGTGGTGGTATCATTTGTGATCCCACCATGACTTAATAAAAGTTGGTCTGCTTCTGCTTTTGCAGCTGCAGTTTGGGAGCAGGTTGTACGGGTCAACGCACAAGTTGGCAACCAAGGGTTCTGTGATTGGGGGTGAGTTTGAGTGAATTTTGAAGCATTGGAGGTGCGTTCAGTGGGCTATACCACCATTATTCGTTAGATTTGTTAAGCTAAATTTCTGGGTGATTGTAGTATTCAAATTTTGAAATTTAGCGGTTCAATAGGTGCATCTCAAAGTTTCAAGTAGGTGTTGCTCAAGGGCGATAATAATTGCTCAAACCCATGCATCATAGCGGGTAAATTAGTCAAGAGTTAAAGGCGTCCTTGATCTAAATAAAGATCAGACACCAAATTGTTATTGTTCATTATTTTTGTTTATTTTATTTTCACCGTAAAATTGGGATGTATCTGGCAGGGAGCACAGTTTTATTAGGATCATAGGTGCATTACCAGATATCCCTTGAAAAACTTTTTACCAGGGGACCCAAAGCTT
The DNA here is from genome assembly GCA_022478985.1 of Massospora cicadina. Classification (NCBI taxonomy): domain Eukaryota; kingdom Fungi; phylum Entomophthoromycota; class Entomophthoromycetes; order Entomophthorales; family Entomophthoraceae; genus Massospora; species Massospora cicadina. The sequence continues at coordinate 184,856 of JAKSZP010018440.1, read as the reverse complement.
GAGAGGGCTGGATAATACCATTAATCTTCTATTTATCAAGAAGTCTTATACCAGATACTAAGTCTAGTGAGACAATTCCAATCTAAAATAATAAAATTTTAAAAAAATGGAGAAAAGAAGAAATCAAAGTTTATTAGATTATATTTCACAATATAAGAGAAATCAGGCCCATGTCTCATTCTATCTTTATGCATATCAAGCCAATATCTATTTCCTGCTTCTTAATTGGGATGCAATAGCCTCATAGATCGGGTTGAAACCCCATTTAGGGCTTAATTTCGTCAGGGATTATCCCCAATAATGGTTCCAGCTTTTTGGATAGTTCAGGTTTGAATCCCATCATCCAGCTATTCCAAATCTCCAGTTCAGCTTTGAATCTCATTGTACAACTCATCCAAATCTCTGATTTGGGTAGGAATCCCAACACACATAACAACGTCTACACTCCTGTGTGAATCCCTCTGACATTGCAAAAGCGTCATGTCTTGGTTCTCATCTGATCATGAATTCTTTATAATGAATAATATTATACCAATTGTAGCTATTAGGCATATTCTACTTGCTGTTGATTGTATTTTCAAAAGTAGAACTAGTTGTTCTGAGGATGAGTGGCCAACTATAGACATTTCTTATAATATCCAATAAGGTGCCACCATTTAAATGAGTTAGTTTTTAGCATTTTATATTATTTCTGTTGTATAGATTAATATATCAGGATTTATAGGAATGGGATACTGCGTAGTTCTTCTATACAGTATTTAGAAAGTTACAACCTTATCAAGTGAATAATGTTTGTAATCCAACACGTAAACAATATAGGCTTTAGACTAGATGATTCAGCACCCACAGTAGGAATCACAAACATCGTGAGATTGCAGCACCTGTATCATATGGATAGATTAAATTGGAACTTATTTTGCTTCTGAAGTGATGGTGTAATGATGACGGCCTCTTGATTGAATTTTGATTCTAATTCCTGTGATAACTTTGCGATAACTTTTTTCTGATGACCTTACCACATCTCATATTAATATGGGAGGCCCCTCCATATGATTTATATTTGTATACTAAGGGAAATATAACATGCAAGATTATAATATAGAAATATTTAGGGGAAAGTAAAATGGTAAACTAAACTAATAACCTAAGACCCTAAAATTTACAGGGTGCTAGGTTATCTAACTGGACATGAGGATTGTAATGATTGACTGGAAAAAGATATTAATCTTGAAAACGCCATTCTTGATTAGTAATGCAGTTTAAACGCTAGCTTTTAATTTGATAATGGTTTCCTTTACCAATTCAATTAACCCTCACTTATTCTAGTATTGGCCAAGATTTCTGCATTATTCTTAAATCATTATTTTGTAATTTTAATGGACAAATTTGGTTTGCCAATTTTAGATTTTAATTTATGGGATTGTCACGTTTTCACCTTAACCATTCTATTTTTTGCACTTTGCAGCTCATTTAAAATTATCATTACCTGGGATTGTCCCAGGTATCAAATTTTAGACATTAGAAATATCCTTGCGAGCTGCCTTTTTAGTGTGGTAAATTGAAGATATTGCTCTCAATAAATTAAAACTTTTTTGGATCTAGACAAGGCTGTTTTGTCTTCTTCATATAGTGCTCTGCTGAATCAGCAATATCGAAGGGTTCAATCTAGAAGTTGGTTGTAGTTTGGGTGTTACAAACAAGTAGGGACAGCGGCTAATCTTCTCTCATCTAGAATTTATCCTATATCAGAATTCTGAGTGAAAGTAAAAGCCCTGAGATTGGTGACTCTCTTAGTTCTGAAAGGGTGCAATGTTCTGTCAAATTAGATAAATAGTTCCAGGGACTGTCAAGTGAGTCTCTATATCTCTCCAAATCCCAGTGTGGTGGTGCTCAGTGCACAGGACTGACGCAATGGAACTAATAGTCATCGTTATAAGAATAAAAATAGCCCAGTCGAGGGAGCAGGAGCTAAGAAGACATAGGGCGAGGGTGTTGAGAGCTGTGAACCTAATAATAATTTGAGCAAGCTTCAGAACATGGCAGTGCACAAGGAGATGTTCCTAACCAAGTTTGGTACATGGGTAAAGTGCACCTGATGACCAGGTTTTGAGGAAACCTGGTAGGACCAGAGGTGTACCTGAGGCTGTAATGATTTTAAATAAAATTAAATGGCTAACACGTCTCAAGACCTTCTTGAAGAGGTCTGTTCACAGGTGCGCCCAAGTCCACATATGAAAAAATGTAAAATTGCTATAGGGTTTATCAGGGAAGACAACCAACGAGAAACGTTGGTCTTGAGCAAAAATACTTAAGCCAGCCTGGGGAAATTTTGGATAGGCGGAAGTGTTCCCAAGCCTTGGTGCACCTTTAGTTGCACGCTCTCATCTGTTAGGGTCACATAACTCTAAATTGATTTTACTCTAGTAATTGACTGAAGTTGAATCTAACCTAAGCTCCAAGTTTTATAAATGGATTGGGTTTCAAGCCCCCATTCCCTGATTAACTGAATTGTCCCATTCTTGTTTGACTTGAAACTCATTTGTTTTAACCCTAGAGCCAAAACAGGTGCTGGGCTTTAGGCACCTCGCTTGTATCAACCCAGTCATAACTCACCTGTACCCAGCGTTGATCTAAGGTGTGTTTGAGATCAGGAAGGGCCTAAAGTTTCACCTTCTGGTCCTCCTGCCTCCCAGCCTTGTCCCTTCTGTTGGTCCCCTCTATAAGTTTATTTAAACATGACAGGGACCTTACAACATAGTCTCATTGGTTAAAGAAATTATGAGAGCTCCAGAAAAGAACTTGCCTGTTTAGTAGTGTGTATATGCCACGCACTACACACACCATGGAGGAAGTATTACCCTAAGAAATTGGGTGGTTACTTAAACAAGTAATGCTAAAGCAATCCAGAAGCCTGTTTGGCTCACTGGTGCTAATAGTAAAAAAGAAGGATGGAACAATCAGGTCATTAGAGTTATCATGAAATCTAAAAAAACTAAGTAGATTCATATTCACTGATACAGGTTAATGATGCGTTGGACCGTTTGAGAAGTGCTAAATATTTTTCAGCCATAATTTAAGCTCTGGATATTGACAATAGGATTTTCTGACATTTAACAATAAAATATGTTATAATCAGCTCCTGAGGCCTGTTACAGCCTACTCAAACGCTTAAGGGTTGTGCAATGCCCCATTAATGTTCCAACAACCGATAGAACCATCCTTAAAGATTAAAATGTATTGTGAATTTGTATAAATGATGACATGAATGTGTTCTCATGAACTTTCTTGTAGCACTTAAACACTAAAAATACTTGTTAATCTAGCTAGACGTTGCTAGCTCAAATATATAACCCACGAAATGAAACTTTTCTAAAGACCAGTTTGAGTCATTAGCTTCATAATAGATGACAAAGGCCTATGATCTCAGTTAATTAATGTCAAAGCCTCAAAATAAAGACCAGGTTTTAAAAAACATTATTACTGGTTTTCTTAGGAATGGTAAGATATAGGCGATTCATTCCTAGCTTTAGCTGCATTGGCAAGCAGATTCTAAGATCTCCTGTAATCAGTAAGTCTTAATTACTCAACTACCCCCTGTAGTGATCACCAATTGTATACTTTTACGTCCAATGTACAGGTTTTTGATGTGTTCGTCATAATTTTTTGATAATAGTTGAATGAGCTGACAATAGTATGAATACTATCGTCCTAGCTGTATCTTCACAACCAAAATTGAGTATTGTCTCTAACGCTATACTGGTGCTAACGTTCTTCCTTCTATTCTTGAAGGTACTTCTGGGCTCAGAGAACTTCTCTCTTCCTAGCAATCAAACTTGATAAATGCAACTTACCCTAGCATCAGTAGGCTCAGAAGTTCCCTTTCTATCTTACTGTGTGGGCTTAAGGAGATATAGATACCAATATATAGATAAAGGATCAATTTTCCAAAACTAATCCCAAGTTTAAAATACCAAAATTGTATGACAGTCTAAATATTTATTATGCTATAAGTTTTCAGGTTTTTTACTTTCAAGTCTCAATACAGCCTTATTTAATAAAAAACAAGGAGATATATAGGGGAATCTGGCGCCCAACTCTTCAATTAGTGCCCTAGTAGGAAAGCAATTGACACAAATGTATTTTCTCTGGAGTCATCCCAGATGATGCTCCTCACTATCTGTCTAATCAAATTTTGCTGCCAATCAGTACATGGCCCCTTCTAGGATAAATTGAAAAATTTGCCAGCTCCTTTTATCAAAACCAGCAGACTATCCTCTTTTAATTAGCAACTTTTTAGGTAATAAGACCTATTACCCACCAACAGCAAGTCGCGTTATACAAAAGATTAGCTTAAATGTTGCTATTTGAATTGTTGTCAACGCCACGCAACTATTAATAAACCCACAATCAATTGGAGGCAAACTCTTATTAACTAAAGATTATTAAATTAATTATGGTAAAATAAATAGTAGAACCCATTGTTAATTGTTGAGGATCTTCCCTGATAAAACATTAGTAATTTGGAAGAATCATATCCCAACGGACTAGTTAATACTTATATAAGGAATTGCACCAAAAAATAGTTATTATAGCCTATGATAACTCATATCTGCTAAAGTAAATCACCCCCAGTGAATGAAGCAGATATTATTATCTGATTGATCTAAATGATGCGGGTGTATTAAAATTCTAACACATCACTCACTTGACCAGATTATCCAGCAAAAAGATTTCAGGAGTGGATGCCTCCTAGGCTGTAGTCATAATTCAGCCATCATAGTTAAGTGAAATTTCAGAGGAGCTCTGTATTGTCCTCACTCAATGAATCTCATGCCCATTATTGGCAACGCGGCTACTCTTCTCCTTTTCCTTCTCGCTGCTGCCTCACTCAAGTTCACTTCCTATGGCCTCCTGCCATACCAGGACTATTTCAGTCTATCTCAACAATAATACCTTCTGGAAAGCCTGCATTTCCCCAGGTTGGGATTATATGACTTGACGCCATTTAAAGGATCTTCTCAGTCAGCTTCACCAATTCCTTGGTTTCTGTACTTCCCCAGGCTGGACTCTCCATTTTATATCAGAGCACTTCTTCTGACTCTGATTTCTCATGCCAAGTTATGGTGGGCCTAGTTTTACCATGAGCTGATTCTGCCAACATTCACGTTATTCTTTGATCCCATCATAATTTATCCTCTTTATCTTCGCTTGACAATGGCAGGTGGGAACACATCCAGATACTTTCAGACGCATCAACAATAAATATCAACATTATTATAATACAGGTTTTTTAATTTTCCTTATTCATTTTTATCTTATATTTTTTCATTTTTTTATTTTTTCAGTGGGATTTAACCCATTATCAGTAGGTTCAAATGTCCTTCTTTTGAAACTTAACTATCAATTCTGGTTCAGAGGTCCCCTCCTGAGACTTATCCAGCAATTATGGTTCAGCAGTCCTAAGTTCATCGCATAATTGTTTCTTTAGATACAATAATGTAATTATTTTGTATAGCCTAGTTCACTATATGACCCTCAGCGCTGTTCTATATAATATAATCATTTTTCACCGTCTGTTTGGATTCCATATGCCCATATTACCTCGATGATTAGATTAAAATAAATTTGCTTGTACATAGGGGATGAGATCCTCTAGTAGATGTGGGAGTTATCATTTTTAGATGATAACTATTGTTTGGAAAAACTACTTGACAAACATAAGCTAATGGAACGTGTTTTATCCCACTGAATTACTTAAGTTTTGTTGGGGATGATAACTGAAAATGCACCTACTTTAAGAATTTATTGCTGAAGTAATAATTGGTAACTTTTTTTAGTATTAGATGGTCCCAACCCAAGGGGGGATTCATCGATGTGTAATAATTGGTAACTTAATTGTATTAGTCGATTGGGTTTGTCACCAATTAACTTAGGGAATTATGTTTAGTTGCTGAAGCATCTACAATGCTTCTGGGAGCAACTCACGGTTTAGTCTTTTAGGTAATGTTGCCTGCTCTTGATAGGTAAAAGCCCCACTACTTAATAAGGTTGATAGTCTAAATAGGGTGATCTGCTGAGGTTGATTGAGATTGTGGGACACTTTTGTCAAATACCAGTAAGACACTTCTGTTTGGCGGTAAAATCTGACTAGGCGATGAGTTAAATCCTCTAGGGCGCAACCTCAGAGGGCTAATACATCAGCAATGGCTGCCTTTTCCCAGTAAGGTGCTAATGGAAGAGTTGGTTACAAGATCCCCATATAATTGATTGATTTATATGTGAACAAAGCATTAACAAAGTGGCAAATTAAAAGTTTTACGATTTTTTTGTATATTCTTAGAATAGAGTGAAAGAGAATAGGATTCTATTATATATTTGTCAGTTGCTAACTCCTGAGGAAAGAGTTGAATGGAAAGGTTGCCTTATATAAAGTGCTTATTGATTACTCCGCCTGCTCCTGCGTGAAGTGAAAAGGAGCGTTAGCACCAAATCTAGCGCTGAACACAATAATCAACAAGGTTTGAGAAGCATAACTAAGGCGATAGTCTTCATACTATTGCCATTCTTAATTTAGTATAACAGTAATATATATTAACGAACATATCAAAACTGTACAGTAGATTTGGGAGCCAATGAAAACAACTAAGTTGGATGGTTACATTTGTTGCTAATTACCAAGGGTAATTGAGTACACAGCTCACAAAAATCTACACCTTATTTAGCAATAATCTTAAATGGACCTGCTCATTGGACGTCCAACTCGTTTCAGATTCCAACACATGGGTATTGCAATAAGTTACCCTATCTCTCACATAGTACTCTTGAAGCGCTGATCAATTTTGATTTTTTTCTTTTCTCTTTTTCTTTTCTTCAGCTTCATATTAAAACCTGTGATTGTAATCTAAAATTAGCCATTGCCATTCAGAATGATTAATGCTCAGCGCTTATCCTCAGTGCATGTTTCACTGCTGAATAAAAAATCGGCATTTGTAAGGCTTTCCATCCATATAACAGTTTAAACGGAGTTTTCCTTTTTCCATATGATATTTGATATTATATGCAAAGATAAAAAACTCTGATAAGCTCCCCAAATAGAGGTTTTCCTTGCTACCAATTTTTCAGCATTGCAGTCAGCGTTCCATTGACTCTTTCTCCCATTGCATTGGTTTTTGGACAGTAGGGAATGGACATCATCCCTTTTTTCCCATTATTCAGTCTTGGGATCACTAAGACATAAAGTTGTTACCATTATTACTTAGTAATACTTGCAGGCATCCATTCTGATACACTACTTGGTCCAGTATGATACTAAAGTGCTTTTTAGCATATACTCTACTTAAGGTTTTTATCTAAACCCATCTAATCAGATGGTCTATCACAACTATAAAATGTAATTTAATCCCCTAGTAATAACACTAAATGGTCCCATCACATCTATTGACACCATGTGCCAAGCAAACCCAGGGTGTTATGGCTACATGATGTGATGGTCAAGGCGCTGCCTGACCGCCACATAGCCCCAACCCCCCAAGGCGGGGATCGCGGCTAGTAGTATCATAAACAATATAAATAAAAGTGTAGGGCTCAAGGGCAATGACCCTCAAAAATGGCATTCTGTCAAATCAGATACCATAAAATTGATAAAACCTCAGGGCAAAGGTGGCAAAGGTCGACATAAATGGCGACTGGGCCAATCAGAGGCTGCCAACCTGAATTCTAAGGACCTAAGCATAGAGATTGGCAATGGCAAAGAGCAGCCCAGTGAATCAGGGGCTGCCAAGCCAAATTATGCCAAAAACAGAAATGACAAGAATCACAGCATTGGGCAGCTCAGCAAATCAGGAGCTGCCAAGCCAAATAACACAAATAGAGGAAATGATGGCATTGGGCAGCTCAGCGAATCAGGAGCTGCCAAGCCAAATCCACCGCTTGTCAAAAGTATTGAGAGCCACAGCAAAGGGCAGCCCAGCGAATCAGGGGCTGCCAGGCTGAATTATCCCAAAAATGAGAATTTTGGCAATAAGGTTGATATGAGCTCTTATTCATCCCCCGACAAATAAAAATAAATGTGGAAAAGTTTCTGTAATGCCATGGGTACTCAACGAATGGTCTAGAACAGGCCTAGATGGGAATATTGGAGGCCGAGATTCTTGAAATAGGCCTGTGAATAGCCCACCGCCCGCGGACTCCATGGGGTCCAATTTCCCCATATCCCCCATTCCATAATATAAAAACAACCAAGCGAAGGTGTTTAAGACAACTTCATCTTCTAATATATGCAAATAAAAATCTCAAAATTGAAAATAAAATTTTGAAATTTCGAAATCATTTATTAAGATTTTGATGAAAAACCAGGGATTTTGAGCAAAGAAGATGGGCTAATCCTTGGATTTTGACAGAGCAGTCACCTCTCTGTATGCTCTCTCTGGGGGACAGACTGTCCTCCTCAGCATAAGTATCATTCTCACCATGTTCCAAGGATACCTGAACCACTCATCAAGCCAACGAATGAGGGACTCAACCACTGCAGCCCTCTTATGTTTGTGGGCCCTCACACGGGCCCTCTTGCCCAACTGCTTTGTGGCAATGTGGAGAGACCCTGTTCCTCACACATGATATAATTGATGGAACAAACTGTAAGGGCAAGGATGGATGTCATGAGGCCAAATTGTCAAGTTTCAAGGCCTTTCTGACTTATTACATACATTGGACCAACGTTGGGTACAGGAGAAATATGCACAGGTTGGTCCTGGGGATGTGCGTGATGCTTGTCCTGATTTTACAGCCAAAGCGTTAAAATGCACCTGCTAAATTCTCAATCCTGATGGTTTATTTCAGTTGCTTGGGGAACAGGGTTTTGAAACCCGTTCTATTTATAATATTGCCAGATTGGGATAAGTCTAATTATAATATATAACTTGAGTGTGGACAATCCTGAGTTACAGTACCTGACCAATGGTAGTTTACGCCTATTGGTTCACTTAAGCTTAGCACTATTCCCGCAGATTGATGACTTCCCCCATTGTTTAATTATGTTTCTGCAAGACCAACTTTCCTAGTTGATCAACTTCCTAAAATAAAAATCCCTGATAAATTTGTTTCTTTGCATGGTCACTTGGGCGAACTTGTGCGCGGACCTCCTTAAGGAGGTCTCCAACACATTGGGAACATTATCTTAACAAAAATGGCGGTATCTGGTGCACCTCTGGGCCGCCCTGGTCCCCTCCAGATTGAGGCACCCTAACAACTCAACACCAATTTCCACTTGGTTATGGATTTCCATTTAGAGTCCATCCAAGTTTTGTTGTCTATGTTTTATCTCCTATCATATACAGTGTTGCGTATCCTTTGCCCTAGGTTCCTTTTTCTCAGGCTCCATCTGTGGGGCCTTGTTTTCTTTTTTGCAAATGACTAGTTCCCTGGCGGTGTGGCTGTGCATCCTGAACTACCTCGCTGGGAACAAGAGGTTTATGGGAACTCTTTGACAAAGGGCGTACTAGCCATTATTCTGTCACATTCTTGTGAAGATTATGGGTTAGACATTTTATGCAACAGGATAGATTATCTATGGCATTGTAATTGACTGATTCCCAGTAATAATATTGGCGTAGATAATACTTTGTTTTTATCAGGCCGTCATGCCCAAGACTTTGTGAGTGGTTGAAAAAGTTCTGATTGTTCCAACGATTAAGTAAAAAATACTATTTTCTGATAATCATGTTACATATCTGCCCGTTCTTCTTTTCAGTTTTTTCCATCACTTTCTTCAGCGCAGTTTGAATCTCTTGGGGTTTATTTCTGATATTCCGTTCAATCATCCGTTTAAATAATTTATCTTCTTGCTGGTACATGACTTGAATGGCAGGTAACCTTTATAATCTGTCAGCATTATTATGTGCTGCTCCTTTTTGTTGTATAATCTCAAAATCATAGGCTTGTAGTTTTAAAGATCAAAGATCCAATCGCCTTCTGGTTCCTTAAGATTATGTAATCAGCGTAGAGATGAGTGGACAGTCACAACCTTGAAGTGTGTCCCAATAATACAATCAAAAAATTTTGCAGGTTTATATCACCGCGAGCCTTTTGCACTCTGTTACTGTGTAGTTCCTTTTCACTGCATTTGTATCTCTACTCACAGATGCCACCAGATGCTCTTCTCCATCATCATCTATTTGACTTAAAATGGCGTCAATTGCCATTAATGATACATCAGTCTGAACCATAAACTTTTGATTAAAATTTGGGTATTTCAGAACAGTACAAGTTACCAGATATCTTAGATTTCTGAACACTTTTTGAGTCTCTTCATTCCACACAAATCCTTTTTTAGATCCTTCAGCAGGTGAAATATTGGTTCAGCAAAACCGGAGAAATCCTTATTAAATTGGTTATAGAAGCAAACATCCCAAGAAAGATTTGTATGTCCCAAGCAAACTTTTGGATCAACTTCTATTCAATGGCCATTATCTTCTGAGGATGCAGTTGTATTTACCAGAGTTTATCACAACCCCAATTATCTAAGATCGTTATTATAAAATGACATTTCCTCAGCTTGATCTTAAAATAAGCCATTGCTAGGCATCTTAAACACTTCTTTAAGTGTTTAAAGTGAACAGTAAATGTCCTACTAGAAACTTTAATATACTCCAAGTACACTAAAATGCAAGACAACTACAGGTCATTTATGATAGAATTCATCGCCCTCTGGAAAGTCGCTGGCACATTGCATGACTTCTTGTGCATTCTAGTCAGTTGTTATAGCCATTGTGAAGATATTATTGTACACTTCTCTTGATCTTCTTTTGGAAAGTCTATCTGCCAATACCCCAAGATCAAATATATTACCAAAGATCATGGCCTCCCCTAGGTGATTGATCATGGCAATTATCCTTGGCAGCAGATACAAATCCTTCTTAGTGATTTTATTCAAGATATAGTAATTGATCACTACTCAATTTGATCTTTCGTTTTTCTTTATGATAAGAATTCGACTCACCCATGGACTCGTTGATGGTATAAGGAGCCCGTGCTAAACTCAGTTTACTGATTGCTTCACTGACTACTGCTACAGCAGCCTTTGGCGGACAGGTCACATTTGTATTGGCGGATATTCCCAGTGTTGACTAATGGATCATAATTTAGTGCATCTAAGGTTATGATTGTATGGTCAAATATCACCCAATATTTCTAAGATAATCGTAGCACTTCTTCTTGATAATGTTCTGATAACACAGACAGTTGTTCCAAATTTACAAGTATGGTAATGCTTACAGCAGCATCCGCTTATAATCCCATCTCTGTAAGCATTCCAAAGTAATGGAACTCTTAGATTTCTGCCAATAGTATCAAATGTACAAATTCAATAACTTGTTTTCCACTTTCAACAGTTTTTTGCTCAGATTAACTAGTAGTACTCATAATTAACTGTGGCCTGCTAAATAATTCTTGATGCTACCTAAGTCTTCAGTCTAAATATATTCTAGTGGGCAATGTCTTCTCCATATAATTGTTCCAGGATTTCTAGTGTTAACCCTTATTTATTTATTATTTGTGATCCTGGTGGAGTGATATTCATCATATTTAACCATAATGGTATCCAATGGTCTTTTATAACATGCATTGCCTTTCCCTAGATTTTTTCCAACCAACTTGTATTGGATTGGGATTATTCCATCATTTTAAATCATATTTACAAAATTATTTTATATTCGTCAGTGGAGTTTCTCCATTCTTCTGATATACCAAAGGTAGGGTTTACCAAAAATTGCCAGGTGTAATCTCCTCATGTTACATTTGACACCATAATTTCTTAGAAATCCTTCCCAATGAGGATGTCATAATTTTGATTTGCCAACATGATGTCAGTAGCAGGTACCACTAGTGATCTGATGCAAAGTAACAGTGTACTGTATGCTCCACAAGATGTTGTGGTTTCCAGTATGACAGTTCCATATTATTTCTAGTGCTATAAATTTGGAAAAATCTTCATTTATTTCACCAACTTAGTCAAAAGGATATTAATAGGTGCTCCACTGTTGATTATCTCCAGTACTCTTACTTAATGAACTATAATGTCCACATATGTAGATTTAAAGTATTGTAATAAAGTGTTTACTGAGTGAATAGTAGCATTATTCACCAAATCTAATTGTGAAAAAAATTTCATGAACAATTAGAAAAGGATTCTTTGATCACACTAAAAGGGAGAAAAACATTTTTATCATCAAGTTTTGTTGTGAGTAATTATTCCATGCTTTTGGCAGTTCTGATCTTTTCCGCCAACTGACAAGCATATGTCTGAGAAACTTCTTTCATGATTTTAGGGTCTAACCCCTACACCTTTTCTCAGGCGATTGCGCTTATGTCCAAATTTATCGCCTGATAGAGTGGATCAGGCTTGTATTCATCTACAAATAGATCAGAAATATCCAGGTCATCTTTGAATATGTCAGAGGGAACAGGCTTGGTCGCAGTGCTATATTGTTCTATATCTAGACTGTTGGTCCTTTTACCACATCCTGACCGGTTTCCTTTTCTTTATCCTGCACCAGAGTAACTTGCTCTTTAGGCTTCTTATACCAACAATGAACAATCACACGCCCAAGTTTTCCACAATACTGGCAAAAAGTTCGAGTTTTATCCGCATATTTTTTTTCCTTTGGGCTTATTTACCTTTATGAGTCAATTCTGTTGTTCCTTAATAGGCTCAAAGAATTTGCTTTTTTATGAATTCTGGCAGAAATGGCTTTAAAGGTTCAATTAGGTGCTTTGAATGTTGCTCCTAGCTTTTTGAGATACTTTACCATCTGCGATGTGTAAGTTTGTTTGCAAGTGCAAAAACCATAACACAGTGAAAATCTCAGTAGGGCTGAAGCGCCACTTACATCTCTATATCTGCATCAAAGTCTGATAGAACTTTCACATCAGCCAGGATAGGTGTTCCTTGTAGAATTGGTCGGCAAAAGTAGCTATTGTTTTATCCTTTTTGAATTAAATTCCCATAAACACCTTTTTACAGTTAGCCATCCATATAGGGCCACCAAACTCAGTCATAATTGCTTCTTTAGTGTTGCTGTACATCCAATAGTCCCCTTTGAGATGGGGCAACACCATATTTTGACAATTTGTTTAAGCAGTTTATCACAGCTACTTCATTTTGTGGTCGCCATATCTGAACATTGTCACGTTAAATATGTAGAAAAATGGCAGTGCGTTAACCTGATGAAACATAGGTAACTTTGTCATATTTCAACATTCTTTAGTTGCTATTGTGGCAGAAGCGACTTGCTCAGAAGCCTGAATAATGATATGTGTATTTTTATAAGACACTTTGGGTTCATGGATGTGATTACGTTTTAGAATAATAGAAATTATTGGCCCCTGTACCAAGCATCAATTGTTAAAACTTAGGGGCTTACACTGATTGATAAAGACTAATAACCCCTAAATTTATTAAATAGCCAGGATCAGTATGTGCACAATATGCATTGTCTGATAATAGATGATATTTGTTTGATAATAGTATGAAGACATTTATACATAGTTAAAATTATAGCTAAGTCTGGTTTAACGCTTAACCTGTATTTCTCCTCAAAATACTCTTGATGTATTCAGTAGGGTTTTATACCCTTATCCGCCTATCTTGATCCACACTCAGATCCCTAAGTTTACGGCCTTTCCTCTGGTCTTGTGGAGTCTAAAGCAATTCCCATCTAAACTCATCTTCTTTTCTTAAGGATCCTTAATCCTTACTCATTATCCTACTAAAGAGTTCACAATTAAAGCACACAGCAATAATTACATGAACATGAATAGAACTAAAACCAATAATTATTTCTGCTGAATTAAACTTTAATTTATAGTTAGTTATTAGGGGATTTTATAGAGGGAATTTGGCGCCCAACCCTCAGTTGGCGCCTCAGATATGAAATTGCAGCCATAGCCATTGAATTTACCTTTATGGTCTCACCATCAATGGTCTTCCCCATCCTTGTTAGAATTACTTCATTGGACATCCTCGAGACCTAAAATGGAAAGATTCAGAAAATGTGACCCTAACGTTTTTCATCGATCCAGAAAACCAACCACACTTGGCGAGCAAGCTGCTTAGGTAATGGGCTTGTTACCCATTAAGGCAGGTCACAAACCAACTGATCGATTCACTAGTTGCAGGTGGCATCACTCGCCTCACAACTTGCTACTTACATTCCCAATCAGTTGGTGATGAAACCTGACCAATTTTAATTGGTACACCTGATAGTTAATCACTATCAGATGCCCCTATTTTGTCAGCAACTTTGCCTGATGAGATCTTAAGCATTTTTCCGGATTGATCTCCAATGGATATGACCAGACAAATATCCTAAAATATCCCAAACATAGTTACTCTAAAATTAATTCCACCAAACTCCAATTCACCTCGCATTAGGGAATTATCCCCTAGCGATTCCTGGTAATCTAGCAGTCTGGGAATATGGGCAAAAATACCAACACATCCCCCCTCTTGCCTAGATTTCCAGCGAGAAAAGGACCAGGGAATGAGAGCACTGCTTTAAACACTTGGTTGAATACTTCATTGGCTCAAGCGGAGTATGATCATCAATACTCAACGCTGCATAGGACGCCTTTGGGCATGCGGCTCTCTTCCTCTTCCTCCTCACTACTTCCTACTCAGAGCACAGTCCCCATGATTTACTGTCACGTTGGGCTGATCAATTTACTTGTGACAATATTAGTCCTGGGATCCAGTTTTCCCCCATCAGGGCATATAACCCGCTGTCAAATCAGGATTCTTGGTCTGGCGTCCTCAATTTCCTGATTCTCTCCTCATCCTAGACAGGAGACTCTTGCCATCGATGTTTTTTATGGCCCAATTAAGAATACTTATTTATATTCAACCTTATTTCTCTCATAACCTCTTGGCTCATATCATTCTCAATTCTTCTCTTGGAGAGCTTATCCCATTAATGTTGGGATTAATTTTCTCCAAAATTAGAGCTTAATCCCCCCTCGGGTTAGGACCATCTAGTACTAAAAAAAATTAGAGCTTAATGAATTGTAGAGTGCATAATGTTGACTTCTATATAAATCTGACATCCCCTCTCTCATCCAGATCATATGTCAAATTCCAAGTCGCTGTATCAACAGCTTCTAAACAGTTTTTCTGATCAAGATCTTTAACTCTTCCAACAGATGAGTCAGGATGTGCGACAGAACCTCTTCTATGGTCCTTCCAGTACTCATACGCCTAGTCTGACACCAGCAGCTAGTCCTTCCGTCAAATTACTGGAAACAGTAACCAATCCCTCTAAAACCAGGCTTGCGATTGTTTCAAATAACTCTCATTCAATTCTTCCTCTGTTGTTGATTCCAGAGTTGGGTTTAGAAACTCTCCAGAATTTGGCTCCTTTTATAGACGAACTGACCATCATCATGGATGCTCCTGAAATTATGCCTTTCGATCTTAATTGCTCTTTTCTTTCCAGGTCAGACTTGCTTCCTGAGTTACTCTTCTGACTAAAACAATACTACAAACCCGCTGTCTTGGCTACTGAGCTCACCATTGGTAACATTATTAATTTTGAGCTCCCCTATGCTGAATTATGGGCCCAAGTCACCGAGGCTTTATCCATAGTGCTGAATTCCTCCAAGCTTGAGAACATTCATGATGGGATATTGCCGCTTATGCTCTTCACTTTGCTGGCCAAGTTCTTCAAAGTTGGTCCACGAAGCTTCCAGACTCTCCCAGGTTTCACCGTTCCTTCAGCTTCAGCTTCTAAGAAGCCTGTAGTTGTCATTTGTAGGATGCTATTCACTCCCTTCATGACAATCTTATCTCTGGTGCTTCTCATCGGGTTCTTTCACTGATGGCTTTAGTAGGGGGCATGATTTTGCAACCCCCATCAAGCATCCCTTGTTTGCTGCCAGCCCATATGTCCGTTGTTCTTGATGAAGCCCGTCGTCAGGCACTTAAGACTAATCTTCTGGCTCCAGTACCATATTAGGATTACTTGGGGTTATTCGCCAACTGCCTCTTTCTATACTGTTGCTCCCCTCCCCGCTCTGGGGTTTTACAATTGACTTCTTCCAACATTTCAATTTCCCTTCTCCTAGTCACATTCTCACAGGGATCTTCGTCCACTCAAAGTGCTTGGTTTTGTGTAGGTCTAGCACTTTCTAGCGTCCAATCTCACATCAATTTCAATGGGCTATTCATTCCTACTGAGATCCATCCTCCCTTCCCCAAGAGGTGACATAGGCAGAATTATCCCCATATTGAAAATAATCAATGAAAATAAAAATTAAGAAGTTATATTAGTTTTTTCAATGTGGTTTATGATATTTTTTCCAATACCTATTATAAACTTTTTATTTTTTTTCTGTTTTTCATGGTACTTGACCTTTTTTCAGTTCATCAGTCCATCTTTCTTTAAATTTCCCCCAAACTGGGTCCTGGGTACTTAACCTGCCAATTTTCCATGGTTCAGAGGTCCTTTTTTAGGACTAACCATCTAGATTGTTTCAGAGGTCCTTTTTTTGGACTTGACCTAATCATCAGGACATGACCAACCTAATGGCTCATTGGTCCTTTAAAACTCTTTTGTTTTTTTCCTTGATCCATCGCTTTAGATACTTAGCATGGACTCGATTTACAACTCTTCCATCCAAGAGATTCTTGATAGAGTAGGCACCAGTCACCGTTTTGGCGATAATCTTAAATGGACCCAACCACAACGCATCTAGTTTGTTTCTTCTCCCAAAACCATGTGTATCACAGTAGGCAACTCTTTCGCCTATTCGATATTCTGCTAAGGCCAGTTGTTTCTTTTGTCCATCAATTTTGCTAATATCCTTTTCTTCAATGTAGTATTAAATGCTTGTGATTGCATCTCTATCAGGATATATGTCAATCAGTTCAAGTACTGTTCAGCACTCATCCCCAATGTTGGTTCTACCAATGAATATAAAATCAGTGGCAACGCGGCCTTCCTCCCATATAGCAATCCAAATGGCGTTTTTCCGTCGCTGTATTATGACTGATATTGTAGGTAAACGTCACTGAACTCAGGTATGTTCCCCACACAGAAGTTCTTCCTGTGACCAGCTTCCTCAGCGTCATGGCCAGCGTTCCATTGACCCGTTCTACCAGTCCGTTCATCTCCAGCTGGTATGCTAATGACACAAACCTCAGATCCCCATTATTTTGTTTAACCTCAGGATCACATGAGACGTAAAGTTTGTCCCATTATCACTAAGCAGGACCTGCGGGCATCCATGTCATTATACTACTTAACCCAGGATGAAATTTGTGGTGCTGGTAGCGTCTACTTTTGCCAGGGCCTTCATCTTAACCCATCTTGTCAGATGGCCAATAGCAACTATGATGTACTTGACTCCCCCCGTGCTCATCATCAGTGGTCCCATCATGTCAATGGACACCATATGCCAGGAAAATCCAGGGCGGACCAGTTGGTATCCAGTTGTATTCTTATGTGGCTTATGCAGCTGGCACTCCACACAACAAGCTAGATAGTTGGCGACATCATAATTGATTAACTCCCAGTTGTACTGGCAAAGATGATTAGTTGTTTTTCTCAGGACTCCATGCCTGACAACCTTATGAGCAGCTTGAACAATAGCTGCTCTTTTTATTATGGCTTCAGGAATAATAACCACTTCCCGTTACTCATCTTAAACACTTGTCCACCCATGGTCTCAGTGTTTTCCATCACTTTTTGAAGTGCACCTTGGATTTCTCGGGGCATGTTCCCAATTCCTCTGTCAACTATTCTCTGGAATATCTCATCCGCCTGCAGGTATACCATTTGGACCATTGGTAACCGTGATAAGCCATCTTCATTCTGATGAGAAGCCCCCGCTCAGTGGACAATCTCATAATCATAATCCTGTAGCTTAAGTGCCCATTGGGACAGTAGTCCTTCTGGTTCTCTCAAATTGTAAAGAAAACGCAACAAGGAGTGGTCTTTCACCACTTTAAAGTCATTTCATGGATATAAATCTGAAAATGCTTACAGGTTTAAATAGCCACAAGGCATTCATGCTCATTTATGGTGTAGTTCCTCTCAGTGGCTGAGAGTGTCTGGATCACATACACCACCGGATGTTTGTCCCCAAGTTCATCTACTTGACTTAGTATGGCACCAATCACCATCACCAAAGCATCAGTTTGTATATAAACTCTCAATCAAAATTTGGATACTTCAAAATTGGAGAATCTATTAGGTACTGGCGTAGCCATCAAGGGTTTCCTGCACTTCTTCATTCCATACAAATCCTTTTCTTGAATCCTTCAACAGATGGAATAAGCTCGGCTATTTAGGCAAAGTCCTGAAGAACTTCTGTAGTATCTGGTTATCCCAAGGAACACTTGGATGTCTCAGACACTCTTTGGCAAAGCCATCCGTTCTAAATCTTCTATCTTCTGGGCTTGTGGCTGCAATTCACTGGAGTTTATCACAAATCCCATATATTCCAACTCTTTTTTGAAGAAGTGACACTTCCTTGGTTTAATCTTCAGGTTAGCTGTGGACAGTTGCTTGAATACTTCTTCCAAGTGGTGTAGATGATCAGTAAACGTCCTACTGAACACATTGATATCGTCCAAGTATATCAGGATTCACAACAACTATAAGCCACTCAGTATAGCGTCCATTGCCCTCTGGAACGTTGCAGGCGCATTACATAGACCCTTGGGCATCTTCATCAGTTGGTATAGCCCCTGTGCGGTAATAATCGCAAATTTTTCTTGGTCTTCTTTTGGAAAGTCAATTTTCCAATATCTCGAGATCAGATCCATCGCAGAGAAATACTTTGCTTCTACCAATCAATCTAGCACACCTTCAGTTCTTGGTAAGGGATACAAATCCTTTTTCGTAATCTTATTTAGCTTTTGGTAGTTGATTACCACCTGGTTGGAGCTTTCCTTTTTCTTTATAATTAGAATCAGACTCACCTATGAACTCAATGACGGAACTAGAAGCCCACGCTTCACTAGTTTGCTGATTTCATCTTCCACTACCGCTTTGGCCACTTTCAATCATTGGATTGGTCTCAACCTGTTTGGCAAATTTTCCCCAGTGTCGACCTTGTGGATCACTTCTCTCATGCATCCCAAATCATGGTCGTCCTGAGTGAATATTTCCTGATACATTTTGAACAATTTGAGCACCTCCTCTTGCTGGCCTTCTGACAGATCAGTGAGTTGCTCTCAATCAACCAACAGGTTGATACTCTCAGTTTCCCCAGCTGGTAATCCCATTTCATTGAAAGTCCCAAGATTGTGGAATCTCCTCAGTTCAGCTAATAGGATTAGATGAACTAATGCAATGATCTGATTATTCCTGATCTTCATCAGTTTTTCACTTAAATTAGCCAGGAGAGCTCAAATTTCTCCATGGCCCAGCATTATTATCCCAGGAGCCACACAAGGCTCTACTCTAGACTTCTTCCAGGGGCTTCTGACCTCCCCATACAACAGCTTGGGTATCTCCAGTGTCAACCCCATGTTGACTATCATCTGCGATCCTGGAAGTATGGTCTTCTCTTTCTTAAACTTTCAGTAGAATTCCCCGGTTCTCTAGGATTTATTTCAGCATTTCTCATCACTTCTGACCAACTAATTGGTATCAAATAGGGACAATGCCATCAATGTATATTAAATTGATGAAGTTGTTTCTCCTATTCAGTGGGGCTTCAACAGTCTTCCAATATACCAAAGATAGCGTCTGACCCAATATGGGTAACGTACTATCCTCAAAGTTACATTTAACTCCGTACTTGCATAGAAATTCCATCCCAATCAGAATGTCATAGCTTTGGTTGTCCAAAACTATTGGTGACACAGATACCACCAAGGACCCAAATCATAGTGGCAAAGCACTATACGCTCCACAGGAGATGTGATATTCAGCCCATCTTTCCTGTACTCCTTCTTATGTTCCAAGTCCGGCAAGATCTTCATCCTCTTTACCAGCTTGGTTGAGACGATGTTGGGCGCTCCGCTGTTGACAATTGCCCTCACCTGCACTCGATTCACTTTTATGTCTATATATGTACACTCAGAGTATTGCAATATAGTGTTAACTGAGTATATAGCGGTGTTATTAGCTCAATTGAGGGTGTGAATAATTTGCTCTGATAAATCAGGAAATGATTCCTTAATCATACTTAGGAGGATTGACAAATTGGCCTCATCTAATTGGACTTCAGACAATTTTTTTTGGATTCTCAGCAATTCAAATCTTGTCTGCCAGTTGTGGGGCATATGGCTGGGCTAATCCCTTGGTTATCTTGGGGTCAATTTTCTTCGCCCTAGATCTGGTCACAGCACTTACGTCCAAATTGACCAAAAGATACAGTTGATCCTGTACATCTTTGTCCACGAACAAATCACTGATATCAATTTCCTCAGTCATGATGTCAGAAGGAACAGGCTTCTCCAAAGCTCTAGACTGTTCCCTGTCTAGTATGCGGGCCCTTTTCCTGATTCCTTGGTGGCAACCAACTCTTTCTCCTGGACCACGTTGATTTGATCTTTTGGCTTCTTGCAGTTCACAGCTAAATGTCTTTTGCCACCGCATTGATAGAAGACCTTTTCTTTTGTATTCATCCATCTGAATTTTTTGGGCCTATTCCACAGCACAGTTCAGTTGCCTGTCTCTTTAGAACCTTCATTCCCCTTCATGGGATTTGAATTATGCACTGGATTGGGTTTGTAACTTTCTGTTTGGGGGCATCAAATGTTGCTCCCAAAATTTTTATATTAACTAGCATTTGAGAGGTAGTTATTTCCATCACAAACATGGAAGACATTATGCGGTGCAAATTGCAAAAGGCCAAAGGGCACTTGTAAGGCGATTCTGGCATCAAAATTGTCCAGTAACTTTGCTCCAACCAGGATTTGCAACTCCTGGTAGAACTGATCCGTGAAGCTTTCTAAAGACTCATCTTTATGGAACTGGATTCCCATAAACTCCTGTTTGTGCTTTGACATGGGCATCAGACTTCCGAATTCCTTCATGATGGCCACCTTTGCATCCACATATGACCAGCTGTCCCCATCCAGGTGGGGTAACACAAGTTCTGACAGTCATTGTCTAGGCAATTCATGACCATTAATTCCTTTTGAAAATCCCCGTAGCCATACATGGTCATATTGAACAGTTGGAAAAATGCTAAGGCATTATCCCGATTAAATGTTAGCAATTTTGGCGTTGCCTTAAATTATTCTAAGTTATCTCTAGCTGATTCTCTAGGTTTGGCCACTCAGCTCACTTGGGGAGTGACTTCAGGTGTCATATCCAAAATGGCAGAAAAATTGGGCGGCATATTTCTTGGGGTATTCAACTTCCCAATTATCATATGAGGACTTCTTTCTTTGGCATCTCTTGCCACAATTGTCTCACAATCACATTTGTGAGTTTTAAGTTCCTTGACCTGTTTGATCCGACGCTCTATATCAGTGCTGAAATTTTCCAAATGAATGCAATCCACTTCTCGCTCCATTTTAAGATATAAGACCTCCCATATTAGGTCCCCTTCTTTTTTTAGTACTAGATGGTCCTTAGGTCCCCTTCTTTCTTCTTCAATTAAGTTACTTTATCAAGTAACTCGTTCCCAAAACTTGCAACATTATCAATCCCTTCCTCTATCTTGGCGACTTGTTCTTCCAAGGCTGCAAATTCTTGATGATCTGCTGAGTTTAGGGCATTCTGATTCACAGTGGCTAACTCCGTCCATAGTTTTTGTAACTCATCCTTATAAGACATCCTTATAAGTTCTTCTACTCAACTACAACCTCTGTAGTGAGCACCAAATTATAAAAATTTATTGTTCTTGGTTATTATTGGCAAACAACCCAATAAACTTATTACTGCACAGGTTTGGTTCTTGTGCACTTCAACCATGTTGTAAAGTATATGATATTTTTGATTGATAATATTATGACGACCATTATCTATATTTGAGTGAAATTCTTAAATCTTGGCCCAACGCTCAGCCAGTATTCCCGCTAGATTTACTTGAGATGTTTTTTATAGGGATTTTTTCCCTCATTCTGTCCAACCTAATCTTCTCTGAGATTCCCTGCTGACAGTATCTTTCGGGCAAACACACAGTTGGCAGCAATCCCTGATTGTTTCTCCTTCTTCTCTAGATCCCCACTCAGATCTTTACTATTTTCCCAAAAGAGTCTCCCAATTATCACACAGCAATAATATCCTTGAGAAGAATAGATAATTGAAAGCTGATAATAGTTTACTCTTAAACTATATACCCGATAAAAAACTATAGAACTGTATATCTGTGGTACTATCTAACTGTTTTTTATTATGAGTGAATTCTAGGGAATTTATAGTGGGGATTTGGTCATCTAACCCTCAGTTGACACCTCTTCTATGAAATGACAGCCATTGTCATTGAATCACCCATCCTCATCTCAGCAGTGATGGTCTTCCCCATCCTGGCTAGGATTCCGTCGTTGGACATCCATAAGACCTAATTGGAAAGAGTCAGAAAACATGTCCCTAATGTTTTCCTCTCGATATAAGTGAACCAACCATATTTGTCTAGCAACTTGCTTATAATGGGACTTATTACCCATTAAGGCAGGTCATGGAACAACTGATCTATTTGATAGTTGTAGGTAGCATCACTCATATCACAACTAGCTACTTACATTCCCAATCAGTCAGTGATGAAACCTGAATGATCCCAATTGGTACACCTGATAATTAAGCACTATCAGATGCCCCTATTTCGTCAGCAACTCCACCCAATGAGATCTTAATTATTTGTCCAGATCAATCCCTGATGGATACAACTAGATGAATATCCTAAAATCCCCTGAACATAGGTACTCAAAAATTAGGTCCACCAAAATCCAATTTACCTTGCATTAGAAAATTATTCCCTAACGATTCCTGGTGGTCTACCAGGCTGGGAATATGGGCAAAAATCTCAAAACCCCTATAATAGCCTGAGTGGAGGTAACAATCTGTGATTCACTTATTAATGAACAACACCAAATGGTGGAGTTTTTGATTGAGGAATATGCAAATTATTTTTAAAAGCTATGCTGATTTTGGGGTAATGAAAAGGTCCAGCACAAGGTACAAACTGATGATTCTCATCATATCTAGCTTAAACCCTACTGGAAGTTCAAGTTCAAGGAGACACAGGTAGCCATGGAGTTAATACAATTATTAGAGGCTGGTCTTATTAATCCTTCTTAGAGCCCATAAATTTATCATCTTTCACTGGTCCAAAAAAAAAAGGTACATCACACTGTGATGGACAAGTGGCTGAATGTGATCTCCTGGAAAGATAACTACCTTCTGTCCCATATTGATGACTCTTTCTGGATACTTGTGGCATCTCAGTTTTATTTAAGCCAAGGATCTAGCCATCATATATTGGCAGATCAAATTATCACTAGAGGACAGAGAAAATTGTGCGCTAATCTCCATCAAAGGACTAATGCTGACCTGTAAGTCCAGGGGTTGTTTAATGTCCTTGCGACCATTAGCAGGTGCTGGAAGGTATACTTTGAGATATTAAAATGCCTTGAGCATTGTTTTGTTTGGATGACATTACTGTATTCTCCTGCACCTTTAATGGGCATCTGAAACACTTACAAGAAGTCTTTAATCAGACAAGGAAGCTTTCATAAAGCAAAAACCCGTTAAATGCAATTTTTTCAAGAAACAATGGAATTTCTGGGACATAAAGTTATTTGCAAAGGATTTTCTGCTACCTGACAAAGTCATTGTGATCTTGAAGATGTCTTGACCAAGTAGCCTAAGTGTTAATCGGGTCTTTTTAGGGATGGTCAGTTACTATCAACATTTAAATCGTAATTTTGCTAAGCTAGCTAAGCCCTTGGTATATTTATTCCATAATGAGGTCCTGTTCCATTGGGAGATCTCAACTACAAGCTTTTAACTCCATGAGGGATGCTTTAATGATTGCACCCATTCTAGTTTATTCTGAATTTGATAAATCC
This sequence comes from Massospora cicadina, assembly GCA_022478985.1. Classification (NCBI taxonomy): domain Eukaryota; kingdom Fungi; phylum Entomophthoromycota; class Entomophthoromycetes; order Entomophthorales; family Entomophthoraceae; genus Massospora; species Massospora cicadina. Next base: position 160,834 of record JAKSZP010018440.1, on the reverse strand, counting down.
TTCTTTTTGTTCACATATGCCATTGATGTTGCTGTTAGAGCTATTTTGGTCCAACTCATCTCTAATCAATTCAACCACCCTTTTGCTTACTTCAGTAAGCCTCTGACCAAAGTGGAAAAGAACCCAATCATTAAATAACTGGAGTGCTTAGCTGTACTGTTGACCAATTAACATTCCCTCCCCTACCTATATGTGAAATAATATACAATTATGCTAATCATAAATCATTATATGATTGCAACAGATTAAGGATCCCAGTGTTAACTTGCAAGATGGGCCATAAGTTGCAATAATATGACTTTTCTATTGTGCAACATTTAGTACTATTCATCAAGATTCTAATGGGTTATCTAAATTACCAATAACAACTTTATAATCATTAAATAAAGATTGGGTTTATGAATTTATATTAAGACTTGATATGTGGTATCAAGAAACTCCAGAAATTTATGAGTGGCTAAGACAAATTTCAGATAAGACCCAAATCAGTATGGGATGCTCTATAAACATAATAAGATGGCTTAATTACCTTATATCTGTCCCTCATCTTGAATCTAAACCATTATGGAGGCGCGTACCACTGTGGGACGTGGCACTACATGGAGGACATGTTCCCTAAAATAATGATGTTACCAAGAAGGCATGCTCAATTCTATTCAGGGCGTCCTTGAATCCTGCTTCGTTTCTGCTAACCAAGGCCCTTCTAACTCAATTTACCAACATCATGTCATTGGTCCAACCTTGCCTTTTGCTAATGTCAGTACTGACATCATCAGCCCTCTACCTAACGCCATGTGTGGCCATTGCTACATCATCCTAGCTATTGATCATTTCACAAAGTTGGCAGAGTCCATATCAGTAGTCATAACAACTAAGGCTACTTCTTCTCTTTTACTCTAACAACTCTTCACCTTGCACGGCAGCCCAAAAGTCCTCTTGTCCAATAATTAAACAATATTAATCACACAGGTTGTGACCAAACTTCATAAATGGTGACTTAACAATCCATTATAGTCCCCTATAATTCTTCCATTAATGGGGCTGTAGAGCGAGCTAATGGTACTCTCATTTCTTACTTCTGCAATGATGGATCAAACTGAACTAATTCAATGGAAATAGTACTTCCCATAGCTCTAAATGCTTACTGGATATGTTATCACAGTATTAGGATGTCCCTATCTGAGGCCCTCTATGGTTGGGAACCAGTTATCTTCTAAGTCCAACCCATTTTAAAAACATCTATACCTGAAACTTCCAATCTAGACATGAAGATACTGGTTAAGGAGATATTCAGACCTCAGGCTATGGTATTCAAACCAAAATATACTACTACTAGAAAGGAAACCAATAAAGCCAACGCCAATCAATTATACCTGAATATCAGTTTGAGGGACTTGGTTCTATTCTAATATCACTGACCTGTGGGAGAGTTCATAAACTTGATGTATATATCAGGTCCTTATTTAGTGAAATACTGATACATCTTGAAAATTATATCTCTTCAGTCAAAATTAGGACTGCCATTATTTGAGTTTATGGGAGATTCTAATGGAGCTAAGTACCCCCTTGGCAATAATTTAATTTTGGTATTGCCAATAAAAGAATGAGTTTAATCCAATTTTGACATGAATTAACTTTTGGACGTGGTGATGGCGTTTGATAGAAACTACTACCTGATAAATTCTTTGATCCATCTATTATCTTTAAAAAATATAATCAAATCTGGGACTTCTCCATCAAGTACAAAGGATTCCATCCTGTCATGAATCAAGCATAATGTTCCCTTGAGGATTATGGAAGCTCTTGCGATTACAAGAATCAAAATCTTCATCAAGAGCACGTCCCTCCTCAGCATATAAATATTCAATAGTTATGTAAAAAAAATTATTCAAGGTGGGCGACCTTGGGACAAATACACCACACCAAGAATGTTTTCTATCCAGTACAGGTTTCGAACGCAAAACCTGCACTCGGAGTGGAAGCAGTTTTACCAACTCAGCTAACCAACTTTATTCAATAGTTATGTAAATAAATTACATTTTACCCTATCTTGTAGATATAATCTAAAACCAAAGTAATTTTTTTCTAGTGACAAGACATCTCATTAGGACATTCGCTGAAACTGATTTGACTGATAATTGTTTATCTTCTGAAGGAACTGGTCAATATATTCTAGAGAATTATAAACCATGGTTCCAAAAATTTAGTCATTTAATTTATCTGGAGCCAAACCTGTCATGAGCGGGCTTACACTGTCCCTAAAATGGGAGTGCTTGGCCACGATCTGCACATAAAAACAATTTTGGGTGTATCTACTTGGAGTAATATAAAGGTCGTGACCAATCGTGTGTTGCCACACTGGTTGCATGTTTTATGAAAGCCAGAAGGTTGGCTAGTACTCTGGACTTATAAACTTAAAGCTTACAACTTTTGGTATAATTCACTACCCTGGAGCCAAATGTCAGAACGCATGTTGCTTATTGTTGTCACAAAGTGTAGCTGTAAATGTGGATCATGCTGACATGATGTATGAGAAGATGATCAGTGGTAAGTAATTCAATGAATCTCCACAAGTATAATGTGCAATGAATGAGATGCAAGCTAATAGTTTTTTTTGGAAAGATGGTGTTATTTTGGCGATATACTTGCTATATGCCAGAAGAGTTTATGCAGGGTCAAACCCACTGAGCAATCAAACAGACAATATGGAGATTGCCAGTCCTTGGAACACACTTAATAGTTATAATAAAGTATGGAGCAATTGTCCCAACGACACCTCTTTATTAAACTTTAAGTTTAGCAGCAAATACTCTCTTCTCTGCTCTCTCTTCTCTATTAACAATCCTCCCCTTTCAATCTTCTCATCTCTCTTACATATCACTAACTTCAGTCAATACCGCCCCTTTTGCTTAAAATATTCATTTTTGTTATATTCTTATTGACTCTGAAATAGTCTACTATTCTCAAATTCACTATTGCCTTAATTCAAGGCATTCTACTGAATATTCATTATATGTTGACATCTCCTTATTGCCTTATTTGGAGGCGATCCATTAACTATCCTTTCTGACCCAATATTGCCTCATCCCAAGGTTCTTGAATATTTGTACACTAGTATATTGGTGTCAGCAGATTTTAGCCAATCCGCTGTAGCTATTTGGGGCTTATCATCCAGTCATGTAGATTCTCAACATTGCCCCCCTTGAATGGACAATAAGTCTCCTATTATTCATACACTCAAAGAAACTTTGCGTGCACTTGATTAATGATCCAACCACTTGTGGGGTCACTGATAGTATAGGCATCAATAATTGTTTTCTCAATTATTTTGGATGAACAATCCAAATATTAGCCAACTTATGCATCTAACCAAATCCATGCTGGTCATTGTAGGAATCCAGCTATTTGAATGCTCTCTGGTTCTTAGACGCCGCTGGATTTCACAACAGGTTTATAAATAAAAAGGCTAAAAACACTAATAATAAATTTTGAGTTTTATAAGTTTTATTAGTGTCAGTGCAGAGGAAAAACAAACCCTACCAATATCTGAACATTCTGTATTTACACTCTATCAAGGGTTGAGGGAAATTCAATCATAGATTCAGAATAACTTAGACTAATCCAAAATAAAAAAAATATTGGAAGGTAGCTTATCAAAGCTTGGAATACTCACTTCACTTTGGCTGAACGATGGATGGGGAATTATTTTGGCCAAGATGTACCCGTTGGGTAACAATTTGATGAATTTCAGACAATCCCTTTTCAATAAGTTTATTGCACCTTAGGGGACCCCCGCCAAGCCTATAAAAGGGGGTGGTCCCCACATAGGTGCTAGAATGGACCTGTTTGTGGCTGGGGAGTACCATCTTATGGACGCCCCAGGGTCCACCATGTAGTCAAAGTAATCCAACTGCTTAATCTCGTGTTTATTGCCCATAAAGGACTCAAAAAAATGTTATCCCAATTTTTGGGGTTCCACAGAGAATTGGCCAGGGTCTTTTGGCCAATATAATATTTAGTATTATTTTAATCCTTCATATTATTATTGCAAACTTGAAAATGGCTGACATTACCCCTTTTCAGCTGATTTCAACCCAAAAAATCCTTATTTTGCAGCTGAGAGGGAAAATGTCTAACAGTCATGGAACAGAACCATCTCACCTTCTTTGAACTGAGCTAGCCTACTACTCTGTACCTGATTGGTGGCCTGGTTCTTTATCTTTTTGGCCAAGCTGAAGGAGTATGCTTTGGTTTGCAATTTGACTAACATTTTTTTAGGTTAGTTAAGTAACGTTAAGGATCCATTCCACCAGTATCTGCCACTCTGGCCTAGAGAAGTGCTGGAATAACTGGGTGTCGTCCATACAGTAACTGAAAGGGACTCTTCACCATGGCATAATGAAACTAATATTGTAAGCGAAGACAGCGGTGGATAGGAGAGAAGTCCAATCAGATGATCAAGTCACTACCAATTTCCAGAGTATTTTTACCAAAATCCTATTAATTTTCTTGACCATCCCACTAGATTCAGGGTGATATGGGGTCATCAAAATCCTGTGGATGGCCATCAGCTCGTTTAACTTGGGAAGGATGTGGGAGGTGAAGTTTTTTTCCATTATCAGTAAGGATGAACTGAGGGAAGCCATGTCACTGGATGATGCATTCCATTATGAGCTTGGCCACAGTGAGTGACCTCAAATTCTGCATTGCCTGTGCTTCAAACCACCTGGTTAAGTGATCAATTGCCACCATAATGTATTTGGAACAGTTAGCTCCTGTTGGCAGAGGGCCAACAACATCAAGGGAAACCGTATGCCAAGCAAAATGTGGTTTTATTAACTAGTATGAGATCTTATGGTGGAAAGGTTTTTCACTTGACACTGGTGGCATTAGAAAATTGCTTTAAGCACATCAAAGTTCATGCTTTCCCAGTAATACTAAGGCTGCAATAATTCCAATTTCTTGCACACTTTACCATTTCTGACTGCTCAGTTTGCGCTTACAATAATATTTGGTCAGGCTGAAGGTCTTGGTAAATTCAAAGTAGGGTCCCCTATCTGCTTGCACAATTCGCCGTTCTTCTGGAACGTGTTGGCCCTAATTCCATATAATACCTTGATGATTTAGGAGTTTCATCATCGTATTTCCCGCTGAGCATTTTCTTATGCATTATATTGCTCATATCTGCCGTAACTGCAATTGTTGGTAATTGTAATAAGCAATCAGCAATATTGTGTTTTTGCTCCAGGTCAGTGGAGGATCTCAAAATCAAAAGCCTGCAGTTTAAGAGCCATTGGTTAGGCGCCCTACAAGCTCCTTGAGATTCTTCAACCAGTGTAACGAAGCATTATTCTTTATGACTTTAAACTTTACTTCATGCAAATACACCCTATATTGCTTATATGCAAAGATCACCGCTAAGAACTTCTACTTGACCACGGTATAAATAATGTTTATGGCATTTTAGGCTCTTACTGCAGTATGCAACTTAGCTCTACTCTCTATCATCATCTTTTAGGGATAGGACCGCCACTATAGTGGAAAGAGACGCATCCATCTATACAATAAACTCTTTATTAAAATTTTGGTAGCGCAGCACTGGCGCACTATTAACGCCATCCAAAGTGTATCAAATGAGCATTGTTGACGTTATGTCCATTGAAACATGGCATTTTTTTATTACTCAGACAGTGGACCCCTAATACATTTGAAGTTGGGTATAAAGCATCGGTAGTAGCTGACCATCCCCAAAAATATTTGTATTTCATGCTTACTGTTTGGTGTAGTCATCCTTTTGATAGCCTCCACCTTGGCTAAAGGGGTTTAAGCCCTGTAAAATCTACCACAAACCCAAGGTACTCCATTTGGTCCTTGAAGAAGTGGCATTTATGGGGCTTGATCTTGACGTTGGCCTCAGCAGTTGGCGGAATACTTTTCCAAATGGGTAAAATGCTTGGAAAATTTTCAGGAGAATACATTGATGTTTCTGAGGTACATGAAAACACATGACAGCTTTAGATTGCAAAGGATGGTTTCATGCCCATTAAAAACGTAGCTGGGATTATAAAATTTCCGTTGAGGCATATGTTTCAGATGAAAAAGCCCTTTGGACGTTATTACAGCACATTTTTTGTTCTTCTGTGGGAAACTCAATTTGCCAGTACCTCAATATCAAATCCTTTGCTAAGAAATAGCGAGCTCCTCCCAACCAATCCAGGGCATCATCAATCTATGACAAAGGGTATTATTCCTTCTTGGTGATACTGTTGAGCTTCCAGTAGTCTATCACTACCCTGTTGGTACCGTCCTTCTTTATGACAATTAGAACTGGCAGAGACCATGGACTCTTTATCGGTTAAAGCATCTCTTGCTCCAGCAGCTTTTCAATTTCCCCAGTTACTACATCCTCTGCTGCCCTCAATTGGAAGATCGGCTGAGACCTGATAGGGGTACAATCCCCAGTGTCCAATTGATGGACCACCCCCCTCGCGCACCCAAATTGTTGTCATCAATGGCAAAAATCTCTTTATAACTTTAAAATAAAGCTATCGCTTGGAACTTTTGTTCTTCCAATAACACCATTAAATTCTCATGTGGTACCACTGCCATTATGCTGGGCGGCGCTCATTTGGTAGACCAATTTATCCAGTAACCTAAACACATGAACTTGAAGGACATTTTCAACTGGGGTCAAGTGTAAAATATGCCACTATTTGATGCTGGCGGATTTGTAATAGTTTTTTATAGATTCACTAGCAAAACCTTGATCTCCATCATTTACTGTAAGTATAATGCCTGGAGCCATATGAGGCTCAAGACACAATTGCTGATAAGGCCCAATGACCTCCCCATAGAGCCTGACTGTCAATTCCACCTCTAGCTCAGTGTGTACTATTACTTGGTGCCTGTAGGGGTGGATATAGGCCCAGCGGCTCTGAGCGGCAGCCCTTGATATTTGTATATCTGTTGGGGGAGGGCTCAGGTCTTGCTCTTTATTCAACTGGTAATGAACCAGAATCACCTTATCACTATATGCAGGGTTGATATGTCCCATATGCACTGAATCCTTTGGCACTCCACTGAAGGTAAAGTAAATTGAAATCTGCTGTTCCAAAATTTTCAGTTTCTGCTGTCATTGATATGACAGCCCCAAAGTGTTGCATGAAAGCAGTTCCAATTAACAAGTCGTAATTACTGTTCAGTAGCACTATTTCCAGAGCTACAACAACAATTAACCCAACCTGCAAAGGTAGCGCGCTGTACGCTCCCTCAGAAAACGTGCTTTCCTCTCTAGCGGCCCCATACACTATTTAATGTTCTAGATCAGGTTTTAACATCAACTTCGCCACTAGCTTAGTGGAAACTATGTTACTGGGGCGCCTTATCTAATATAGCACGAGCTCAATTTTTTGCTAAAAAAAGTCATAATATGTACATTCAGAATAAGAAGAATTTTGACTGTTTAATATGTGGCATTTATAAGATAACCTTTTCCAAGGAAGCTCATATCCCCCTCACTGACTTTGAGATATACTTTGGCAATAGTATCAACTGAAAGTGCTATGTTTACAACTTTCAGGGAGGGTGCATCTGAGGATGGGTCCTGATCATCTGAAGAAGCTTAAACAAACATTCGACAGGCGTACAGCTTCAATTGCTCCTGAGTAGCTTCTTCTGCTGCGATCTTGGCTTGCACCCATGTCAGTAAGTTTACCCTCTGGCTGGCTGTTGGGTATAAAAACCCTTCATCTTACTTAGGGACTTCTGCTGAATAGACTACAATAGGTTCAGGTGGGACGTTTGGGATTGGGATATCGGAGATAAGAAGTCCAATCTCTACTCCACTCCATCTTTTCCCTGGCAGTATTGATCCTGCTGGATGTAGTGGACCCAACAGTTGTGGCAACTCTGGGCAAGGTGGTCAGGGTAACCACATTCAAAACAATTCACCCTGTAGGGTCTGTGTCACTGGTTCGCATAAGATGGCCCAGGATGATAATTTTATAGTTTAAAATTAGCGTAACCAGGCCATGTCATTAGGTTGACTGCTTATGGTCAGTGTAATTAGGCCCAGGTTGGTAGTTGGACTGTGGAAGATTATCATAATTAGGTCCATATTGGAAGTTAAAATGCTGAGGGTAATCTGGCTGAGGGTGAGGCATGTAATTATAAGGCTGGGGGTTACCATGCGGAATCTAAACAAGATGGGTGAATTCCCCCAAATAAGAAGGTCTGGCAACGGCGGTGGTATGTAACCTCTCTGTATTGGGTGGAGGGAAGGTGGCGGATAGGCGGCGCAAAAACTGAACAACCTTGAGCAGGGGTACGTCATCCTCCAAAATTGGAGTCATGATGTTGTAAAGCTCACAGTATGGCTTCACTGCGGAGGTCATTTCATTGAGCACATTGTATTTGGATAAAGTCCCGGCCCAATTAACACATTGGCTTTCTATCATAAGCTGGTCATAAAACACAGTGAGGGTCTAATTACATTGGAACCCAATGGTCCAGAGATCAGCCATCCTTCGTGACATCTTTGCAGTACCACCAAACAACTGCATCACAGTATCCTTCATTTCTTGATATGTATGGAACTGCTTGGAAGATATCAGGTGACTTAGTCAGCACTCCAAACATCTAAGGCGGATATTAACAAATTAGCTTTACTCTAATCTGGGCTCCTTCTGTCACAAAAAATTGTTTAAAAAAGTCATAATAACTATCACAATCAAATGGGGGCAGCTTATTGATAAAAACCGCCTCCTTCCGCTAATAACTGCAATCCTTGGAGCATACTGAGGTATGTGTTGAGACCCATAATCAGTATCTTAATGAGGAGCTGGTCCAGTGGCGGACGTCTTATCCGCTATTCAGAGGTAGCGTGGGTCCCTTTGGTGGGCAGTACAGTCATCACTAGGGGGAATTGGTTCTCCAATACATAATCCTCTCCAAAACTTCCCTTCTGGGTGAAGTAGCTCACGCTGCCTGCGTTTTCAACAAAAAGCTTCTTGACTGGGTATCTAGTGTCATATTCCCAATAATACAATTTTTCTTAACCAGACCCTTTACGCTCATCCACTTCCAAATGAGGGGGTTGGGAGGTACCGTCCATCTTTGTCTCTGCGCAATGCAGTCATTCAGTAGTGTTGTCCAGGCGATTAGCAAGTTGCCTGTTTTGTTGTCCAAGAATCCACAATTAAACTGAACGTGTTGTTGATCTTGTTAATTATGTTTTTCCACTCCTGAAAGAGCTCATTCTGCTTCTTGAGCACTACGTTCAAGACGAGTTTGATTTTAAACTTTATTTGACTGGCACGGCATGCTGTGAGGAATACCCATTTGTGCAGGCCTGTAGTGACATGGCCGGCAACTGGAGAATTTTATTTTTTGGTGGTTGATCAATGGTCCCCCAGTAGTGACACCACTGTTATAATTTTGGCAATATACTTGCTATAAGCCATAAGAGTTTTCACAGGATCAAGCCCAATGAGCAAACAAACGGACAATATGGAGATCGCCAGTCCTTAAAATATACTTATAAATATAATAAAATATGATGCAATTGCCCCAACGACACCTCTTTATTAAACTTAAAGTTTAGCAGTAGATACTCTCTTCTCTGCTCTCTCTTCTCTATTAACAATCCTCCCCTTTCAATCTTCTCATCTCTCTTACATATCACTAACTTCAGTCAATACCGCCCCTTCTGCTTAAAATATACATTTTTGCTATATTCTTATTGACTCTGAAATAGTCTACTATTCTTAAATTCACTATTGCTTTAGTTCGAGGCATTCTACTGAATATTCATTATATGTTGACATCTCCTTATTGCCTTATTTGGAGGCGATCCATTAACTATCCTTTCTGACCCAATATTGTCTCATCCCAAGGTGCTTGAATATTTGTACACTAGTATATTGGTGTCAGCAGATTTTAGCCAATCCGCTGTAGCTATTTGGGGCTTATTGTCCAGTCATATCAAAATCTTGACAAAATGGCAAGCTATTAATGAGAAGAGGTGGAGCTAACCTGAAATTTCTTAGACCATCATATTGGCCAAACATCAACGCATGAAAGGTGGTATAACTTGGAGGTTTACACAAAACAATGGAAGTCCTGAAGCCATTTTACTACTGTGGAAGCATTGATCTTCACATCTTATAAACAATCTTATGCTGTCGTCAGTGCCATATTGAAAAACATTATGCAAAAGCATACCTTATTGCTTAGTTAATCCCAATTGTTATGACACAATGTGTTTATCTATGCCATAGGCCCATTGTTGGCTGGCACAAGACACGCTAAGTAAATCATAGTGGCCATAAACCTTATGAAAAAGTAGGTGGAAGCATGAGCTGTTCAAGACATAAGCGCATTAACCATCACTAGATTTATCATGGAATTCAATTTTCAATGACATGTTTACCCTCTGCTCATTATCTATAATAATAGAATCTACTTAACTTCCCATAAAATACTAATGTTAAATGATATGATGGCAATCCACAGATTATAAATGACTCCTATCCCCCAAGTCTGTGAAATTATCAAGTGAGTTGGGTTGTGACAATTGGGTTGCCCACACATCTATAACGCTTTTTTAATAAAACTATAATTTATTGATATGTAGTTATGGACTTTGATCAATCTGGCTGCAACACCAATGTTATGCTACATGATTTAGACTCTAGATTACTTTTCCCATGGCCCCTGTTTTTATATTAAGGCGTTAATTTATATTAATAAGCTACTATTAGTTACTATCACTTAACTCCTTTGATTTCTGATACTTGCAAAGGAAGATTAAATCCCCAATCTCTGCTGGTGCAACTCCCAATTCCTTAATACCTAAATTACCTCACCCTTCAGGCTTATTTCAATCAACTATCAATTTTATTACTAATTATCACCTCTTTTGCCACGTGCAGCATAAACATGTTTCTAATAAGTCTACTATAAACTTTGCCCATTTTTCAGGGTCTCAGTTCAAAGAAAGGCTAATTATTATAATGTGATTTTCTCTAAGTCCAAATCCCAGGCGGCCCTGCTCCCAATTTCATGCAGTTGACCAGAAATTCCTTATTGCCATTAAGGTATCAAATAATTACACCAATAGAAATGAAGGATTTAAAAGAACATACTATGAGGAGACGTCCATTGTAAATTTTAAGATCTTATCTTTACTATAGGTAGTCAAAAGCTAAAGAATATCATGACACACCCACTTAGAGCCTTTGAGCCACTGTCAGTATTCAATACTATGGTGCGCTTTTATTAATATTTTAATATTGCCTGATTTAAATATCTAAGATTTATTGTATGCGAATTTTAAAATTACTATTTTCATACTGTACCTTAATTGTTTATGTGCAAATTCACCTATGCCATTGGAACATAAGATCTATGCGCCATTTCCAACAGAGATTACCCTGGTAATTATCCTCCAAAAGAGTGCAATGAATTGGCCTTTAAACTAAATTCACTTCTACATACAGTCATTTTTGCATACAATATCAGTTATCATTCCAGAAGTGGGAAGATCCCATTTCACCTATTTTATGGAGGTCATCCATCCGTGCCACTTCTGCTATATCACTTGTGTGAAGTATACCACTGGGGTAAAGCCACAGAAATACTTGTCAACCCTAACTTAAAATTTGATCAGACTTTAAATGAAAGCCTATTTCATTAACCTGGTAAAAAAGTTTAAAGGCTTTTTTTACAAAATACAGTGATGATCTAAGTTGCCACAACTTGAAATAGAAGGATACGTGCTGCATCATGAGAAACATGGCTTTGGACACAAGAATAAAAACTAAGTATATGGACTGGACCCTTTGAATTAATGGAAAGAACTTATACTGACATAAATTTATTTGAGGTATGCCAACCAGGGGATGGACATTACTGAAACTGAAACTCCAACAAAACAAACCAAAATATGAATTAACTGCCTGAACCAAGCAGCGAGACAAAAAAACGAGAAAAATAACCTACCAGGTGGCACAGCGGCGAGCCACTTATCCCATCATGATGGAGGGGGAGGGAGGATCAGGAGGATCATCAATTTCAGCTTTGGCATTGAAGAGGTGGATCAATACTGAGAGCAAGGGGATGGGGCATCCACAGGATGAGGGTTGAGGTGAAATAGATAAGAGTTAAATGGTTTGCTGACAATTTGGGCCTGGAGCATAGCCTTTACAAGTTCAGCAACCTGGTATTCAGCTTGGATGCGGGCATCAGGAAGCTGGGTAAATTTAGCAATGTTGGCTCTGGTGATGTGTGTGGATTGGGAAAAATCTGCCAGTTCAAAGAACTGCTTGACAGTGGTGATGGCAGCTTAATTGAGACGTTTGATTTCATCTTTTGAAATAGCAGGGAAATTGGGAGGGAATTTGGTGAGATGTAGCCCTTCTTTAAATTCAGTGACAGATTGTGACACAGCTTTGTAGAGATATAACTTTCAGGTGTGGCCACCTCAGCCTCAGCTAGCTGATGGTTGCTCAGAAAAGGGGTAGCGGCGGGTTTGGGGACAAATTGTTTGGGCGGGAGTGGGAAATCAAAGTCTGAATTCAGATAAAGTTCTATATTAATTGAATAATATGGTGGTGGGACAATTTCACAGGATTTATTCACTTCATCCAATAAGTACCAGGGATTTTGGTTGAGTAGAATTGATTCAGTGATATGTGGCTTAGGTTGGGTAAGTTTTGGGGTGGTAAATTGGTTGGATTAAATTTGGGTATGAACCTGCGCCTGATTGGTTATCATGGGTGTAAATCTGCAGGCTTGGTAATGAGTTGCTATATTTTGCTTCATATTCAACAAGAACATGGCCTGTGGGGTGGGGGCAGCCAAAATCCCCATTTTAATGCTATTGATGTGGGCTCAATGGTGGGGTTGGCATTTTTTTGCATTGTTTGAACTGTATCAACATGTCTTTTTGGAATGGTCCAATTCGTGGCAGAGGGGGAAAACAGTGCAGCTGTTGTTGATGTGAGCCCAAAAGAAGTGGGCCTGTGCAGATGGGATATAGGCACACAGTGGGATGTGCTGGGCCATGTTTAGCTGGTGGGGGGTAATGGTGGCCAAATCCTGAGGTGCTGCTAGGCACTCAGCACCACATGGGATAAGTAATTGGAGGATGGGGTTTGTGCCAAAAGTGGAAAGCCCTGACATCAACTCCACATATAGTGTTTGAGGGGGAAGGTGTGAGGGAGAAACTGTAAAGGTCTCCAGGAGTGTGGTATCATTGGAGAGATGTGTTCAGGTGGTGGTAATGGGTGTGATTTTGTAGATTAAGGGCATTGCTGCTGAGGCGGCCGTGTCCTCTTCAGTGGGGAATCCAATATCAGTATGCCCTTATAGAGTGAAGTCAATAAAACCCACTGGGGAAAAGATGGCCATTGCTGGCTCAATAATTGGTTTTTCAATATATGGCGAGAGATTTCTGTATTTGATGTGGAGGAAAAAGCGGATGGTAGATTGAGGTAGGGCTAGGGGGTGGGGACGGGTTGTGTGGACTTGTGCAAGGTGCAGTGCTAAGTACCTTGGAGGAACAAATTGGCCAGAAGTACTTGGCGGACTGGACAAGCCCATCCACACATGTTTGCCTTCCAGGCAGTAAATGCTAGCAGGTGAAGCACAGCTGCCCCACACTGGTGCAGCTGATGGTGTATCTGAGGATATAAATGGGAAACTGATGCAGAAGAGCTGGCGGTGGAATTTAACAGTTTTTTCAGAAATTTCCTGAAAGTGATGTCAAGTGGGAAAAAAACCCGATTTAACTTATACTGACATATAGACATTAAAAAATTTTCAGATGGGCGTATTATTAATAGAGTCAAGCTAAGTACCATTTTTTGTATAAATAATAGTTTAAAACAATTAAAATTATAATTAAATTATAGTATTATATAATAAGTAACAAGTAGCATCAATTTATAGAAAAACGAGACTAAGGATCAAAAAGCATTTTGCTTATTTATGAGCCATTGTACTCATCTATTCCTCATAGGAAAAAATCCAGCATTCCTCTCTAATTGCTTCTTGTAAGAAAACCATTGAAAAATGCATTCTAATAGAGTAGTTCAACTAAACTTTTTGACTGCTTCAGTTTTTTTCCTCCTCAAGAACCAGCTCAGGTTTGATCTCCAAAGATTGCATGGAAGGCTTTAAATCATGTAAAGATTAGTGAATTGGGGGAGAGAATCCTGCAGGCAAGCTTATTGATAAATGAGGATTATGAACCCTTGGTCTAGAATGGTAAAGAGACAATGTATCAAGATGTCAGTTGGTATAGAAATGCTCCTGTGAAACTATGATGAGTTTGCATAACCATAACATCTGACAGTTGCATGAGATTTGGGAGTATGCAATTGAAGGAGGAGAAAAAGAAAGGAAATGATGAGAGAGAAGTTGTATCCCTGATTGCAGGAAAGGATGATCCAAATGCCAAACAGTCTACCTGGAAATTATTCATGCTGGGATAATCACAAAAGAGAGCCGTAGTGATAGAGTAAGCCATTTGCTGTAACCCTCGATGTCTGCTCAAAAATGATTTTATTTTGGGATAAGGTCCAACTAGAAGTGAGAAGAAACATAGATTTCTAATGAGGCACATCATAATAAGATATTTCATGGGTTCATTAGTATCCAAGGCCTGGAAGATGGTTATTGCTTGAATGCCCGCAAATTTAGTTGATTATCCAGAAAATTAATACCTATTGTATTGCGGTAGCTTGGATATCTAGTGACATAAATGACCAATTAAGCAATAATTAGTGTATGAAGCATAGCAGCTGGTACTCAGATCACCAATCAGAGCAATGACCTTCAGTTGGTGGCAATTTTATGATGTGAAAAACTTATAGCTATGGGGAGAAAAGCTTCTGCAAATGTGAGAACTTACCAGTGCTGCCCACCCTATTGTATTGAAGCCACAGTATCTTCAAAAGGGGCCTGCAAGGACACTAGATGGCCCGGGTTGGGACCATCTAGTACAAAAAAAAGGACACTAGATGGCCAAAAAACTCTATGGGGCGCTCTAAGGATAGGACATCTCTAGAAGTTTTGAATTACACTTCCAATGGGGCAGGTTTTCTCTTGAAGTTACTTTTGTTTGGATTCTCCAAAAAGCGATAAATTAAAGTAAAAACAGTTTAAAATTCGACCTAATTCTTTATTATTGAAAGGATGGGATATTTATAGTTTTTGATTTGGTTCATAATCAATCAGTGCTAATTAATCTCTGTGTAATTGAATCCTCAATCAATTGATCAGGATGAGGCTGATCGTTCTTATTAATGAAGATATATTGAGATAAATTTAGCTCTCCTTCCAATGAAGTCAAAGGAATTGATGGAGTAGAATCTCCGAGGACAAGAGAATTTGGCAAAATCCTGACACTTCCCCTCTCAAGATTTGATTGTGGAGGAGGGTGAATTCTTAAAAATCTAGGGTGAATACGATTGATCACTATGCCATTATCAACATGAACAATTGAATACTCTAGTCATTTTCAAAATATAACTTGATAAGGACCAGACCAGTTGGTTCTTAACTTTTCAGTTTGTCCACCAGGCTAAGAGTGGTAATACATGACATAATCTCCAATTTGGTATTCATGTAAGGCGGGTTTATGTTGATTGGCTCTTTGAGTCTCTAGATGAGTAGTTACATCAATTGATTTCATAGCTAGAGCTTGAAGACAAATAGTCTCGTCTGCCAGATTTCTCAAAATTAATTCAGAGTTTTCTGGTATGGTTTTTTTCAATTATGGCTTGGACACTAGAAGGCTCTGAGGGGTCTCGCCCATATAGGCACTTGAAAGGTCACATCTTGATAACTCAATGATAGCCTATCTGATATGCAAATAAGGCACTAGGAAAATAAAAATTCCACTGAAAGGATCTGTAGAAGCCATCTTTCTTAAGATTGAAACTAGAGTTCAATTGACTTGTTTGATGGCCCCATTTCTGGAGGTCTTGTATGGAACAACAAATCGTTGGGCGGTGTTGAATAATTTAGATAATCTTTTACAAGTTGCGAGGTAAAGTTAGTCCCATTATCTGACATAAAGACATTGGGACATCCATGTTGAGAGATTATGTGTTAGTATAAGTATAGTGCTGTAGTTTTAGCAGAGGGGGTGACAATGGATATGGCCTTAGCCAACTTAATTAAATGGTCAACGGCCATAATATACTGGTGGCCATGTAATCCTTAAGGAAAAGTACCTACCGCATCAATGCTTACCACTTCAAACGCTTTAGTTGGGGGGATAACTTGATGTTAATAAGATGGGTTGGTAATTCCATGCTTTTAAAAAATAAGACATGAGTCAAGGGTCTCTCAGATGAATTTGGTCATGTTATACCATTAATATTGGGCTTTCACTCATTCTTATATTCTATAACCCACTGTGGCCTACTTGCTCATGTCCTTCCATGACATCCTGAAATCTTGAGTTTGGGTGTAAAAAGGGAATACTTGGTTTTAACCTTCTTATATAATGCTCCCTCCTGAATCATAGTATCTTTAGTTATAGATTTTAGATAGGCTCAATCTTCTTAAGACTCTCGATCCCACAGCTCAGGCCGCCCAATAAGATTATATAAGCGTTCTTCCTTCTCCACTTGCAAAGTCAGAATAGGGAGTCAAGACAAACCATCATCATTCTGACGTTGATCACCTGAACAATGAACAATGGAAAAATCATAATTTTGCAATCTCAAGGACCAATGAGCCAATCTCTCATTAGGATCCTTCATATTCTGCAACCATTTTAAAGAAGAATGGTCGGTAATAACAGTAAAATGGTTACCATATAAGAAGGGACGGAAGTGTTTGATAGCTAGAATTACGGCCAAACACTCTCACTCAGTGACACTATAATTTCATTCAGATTTGGACAACGTTTTGTTATAAAACGCGACAGTATGATCCTTTTGTTCTTCATCACACTGGGATAAGATAGCCCCAATAGCGACATTGCTTGCATCAGTATGTAAGAAGAAAGGCTTGTTGAATGAGGATGAATTAAAACAGGTGCCTTAGTCAAGGCAGTTTGCAAAGAATTGAATGAATGTTCCTGATCTACACTCCACTCAAAGGGCACTCCTTTTTTGTAAAAAATGAAATAATGGTTCAGCCATATCAGCAAAGTTGGGTATAAATTGTTGATAATAACCAATCATATATAGAAAGACTTGAAATTCCCGTAGAGAGGTAGGAGGAGGCATTTGGTGGATAGCTTGATCTTTATCTGCGAGGGGTCAAATTCCTCTGGCCAATACTTGATGTGCTAAAAACTCCATTTTATATTAGAAGAATGAACATTTAGAGGGTTTGAGTTTTAAGGAGGAGCTTCGAATCTGTCTGAAAACTTCTTTTAGATTTCCCAAATAGTTGGTAAAGGTTTTGGAAAATATGGTAATATCATCAAGACATACCAGAACACAAGTAAGCTTTAGGTCCCGTAACATACCATTCATAGCCCTTTGAAAAGTGGCTGTGGCATTGCTCAATCCTTGAGGCATCTGAGTTGGCTCAAATAAGCCTTCACTAGATATTAAGGCACACTTAGATCAGTCAGCTGGAGATAACTTGATTTGCCAGTATCCACTGGCTAAGTCCATGGCCGAAAAATAAGTTGATCCAGCCAACAACCAAAGGGAATCATTAGTCCTAGGTAAAGGATAATTGTCTCGTTGAGTAATAGCATTCAGTCTACAGTAATCCATAACCACTTGGTGAGAACCATTCTTCTTCTTAGTCAACAGCAATGGAAATGCCTAAGGACTATTGGAGGGTTTCATTAATCCAGCCTCCAATAGTTGATGAAATTCTTTGGTAACCTGGGCTTCTTCCACTTTATACTTATGATAGGGCTTGGCACAAATAGGAAGATGATCGCCAGTTTCAACGTAATGAATTAGTCCTTTCATCTTACCAAAGTCATAAGCATGCTTAACAAAGATGTCAGAGTATTCTTCTAACAACTGAAGCACTTGTTTCTTTTGGTCATTAGTGAGGTGTTTTAAAATAGCAGGCCCACAGTAAGAATTTCCTGATCACTTCCCAACCCAAAGTCTTGTAGGTTTCCAAAAGGTTCAACATCATTATCTGAGATACGGGTAATAACTTGACATAAGCAATGGGGTGTTGTTGATCCACCATCTTGGGTTCATTGGTAAGGTTCCCCAATAAACAGATAATGATCCTAAATAAGCGTAATCCAACATTCCAGGACATGGCAAGGTCTCTTTAACAGAAGGGTTGAAAATGCCCTGGACCTGTAATAAATTTCCTTTGGGAATCAAAAAATATAAAAAAGTATAAACAACTACCTGCGTTCTTGTGGAATAATTAGATTATTAAGGCAAAAATAGGCATCCCCTTTTTGATATCTGCTGAGGTAGGGTATATTTTACCCAAGGGTCGCCAACATGGTATTGAATAGATTAAGACCTTTTAGTCCCCTCCAACAGACATAACTGACGTCATTCATGAGCATTTTTGGACAAAAGTAAGGGAACTCTATACCCCGAGAGAGATAGTGATATGTCAGGGTAATTACTAACTCCATCAAATTCCTGCAAAAACTGAGTTCCCAATTTTAGGTCGTAACTCAAGTTATCAAGGACAATAGCAGGGATAGTAAAAGTTAGCTTCCTAATTTTAGTGGGAAAGATGAAAAAGCTCCAATTGATTGAGTACTCTGAGGTCCTGCAGTGCCATATTATTCAAAATCGGAAATATCAGGCGTTAACTTGATCCGCTTGATAAATTTTGATGAGACAACATTCACTGGAGATCCTGTATCAATGGTAGCTTTGGCCTTGACTTGATTCACTTGTAAGTCTTCAAGGTGATGATGCTTCCAAACTGAGAGGATAACGCCAACAATGAGGGCAAGGAATAAGAAGAATGTTCATCTTTATTATACTTGACAGGGCTTTGAAGTTCTTGTTGCACACTCATATCATTATCAAGATGAAGAATCTTATTGTTTTGATCCCTTTTCTTCTTCTCATCTGCTTCTTTCTTGAAACATCGGTCCTCAGTAAGGAATATTGGTGATAGTAGTTACACTGAATCGCTCTAGTATTCTCAGGCACAGCGCAAACTCTAGGGTGAATAGGTCTTGGAGAATCATAAACTTGGGGTTTCTCAGAAGATTGAGAGGGCAATTCTAACAAGGCCTCCTTATGTCTAATATACTTCTGAAATTCTTCTTTACACTAAGAAGGTATACTTGCAACTGAGTCCTGGAAGCAAAAGCAGACATAACGGAAGTAATTGCATCATCCAAATTTAACTGATCACATGCCACTAAATTTTAAGATTCTAATATAACTGATGATAAAAAATATTGTATTGATACATTCCAGAGGTGTTGTATCCCCATAAAAGCCTGTTTTTGAGAGTATAAGGTTTGCTCACTTCCAAATTCTTTGATTAACGCCTCTTTGACCTGAGACCAAGTAGTGCAGGTCATTAAGTGAGGTACCATGATATCCTGGGCCAATTGATTGAGACAATTAGGCAAATAATTCTTTTTCTGTTGATCAGTGGCCTCACTCAGAGCCATCTCATATAAATAGAGAAATGAGATAATGCTGCCTTCCCCAGGAGAGTACTTGTCTTTAAATAATGGCTTGAAACATATTGGAGCATTGGCCGTTAAAACATGTACTCCAGGATGTTCATATTGGGTAGAAACATAAGAGTTGTAATCAGAAACTTGCGAAGAAAATGGAGGATAGGGGCCAACAGTCTCAGTACAAATTTCGCCAATCTGTCGATTCAATTCAACATGCCCCAATTTTTCATCAAACTGACGAAATAGTTCATAAATTTTCTTCTGCTGATCGTTGTACTTAAGTTCCAAGGTTTCAACTTTGGCTTGGAGCATCTCAAATTTTGATTTGTAGGCCTGAGACAGGATGTCAGTGTCCTTCACCCATTTATCCAGATTACTCATTTCATCAGAGAGAGACTGAAGTGACTGGAGGTGATCAATCGTTACCCCCTCAGGGGTTAATTTACATTCCTTGGCCACTTTGTAAAATTGGTCACGTAAGCAGTTCATCATGCTCAATAGAGATTCAACTTTTTGAAGGGATCCTAAATACCCATCAGCACCTGGGGGCCCCAAGGTCCATCTTCACCTGGCTTTCCGCGGGAC
The DNA here is from genome assembly GCA_022478985.1 of Massospora cicadina. Lineage (NCBI taxonomy): Eukaryota > Fungi > Entomophthoromycota > Entomophthoromycetes > Entomophthorales > Entomophthoraceae > Massospora > Massospora cicadina. Next base: position 140,640 of record JAKSZP010018440.1, on the reverse strand, counting down.
CCTTCAACACTGGGGGGTCCTTAAAGGCCATCAACCTCAGGAGGTCCACAGGGACCTTCAACCCCCAGAGTACCCATAGCGCCAGAAGTTTTTTCTACTTCAATGGCTCATGATTGGATTCCTGAGTACAATTGCTCTAATTGAGAAAGACAATTTCTAATTTCTTCTTCCATATCTTGACTCTGCTCAGAAAGTTGGAAAATTCTCACTCTCCATTCTTTCTGGATTTCCCAGACTTGTTGTGGAAACTGTAATTCAACAAAGCTGGACATCTCATAGCTGAATAAGCCATTGATGTACTTTGTTTAAAAAGGTTCAATTATTTATGATGGCATCTCAATTATCTCTGCTAAATTCAGAGGCAGATTTTAAAAACTCAGTAACATAATTATTCAAGGACTGAAGTACTTCTAGTAAATTGAGCATCACTTGATGATGCTTTCCCACAACTGATAATGGATGATATAGGGTAGGGTGTACTAGCTGAAGTAAGTATTTCTTGGTGCTAATTCCTGGCATTTGGGAGGTTTGCAACAATTCTCTCAGGATAGAGGGTACAGCATTAGAACGAGATCAGGTGGAACATGTTCCAGGAATTAAGGCTCCCTCAAGCATTTAATAATGATATTTTGTAAAACCTCAGGAGGGATTAGAAAATTCGCTGTAAAACTGATATTAGGATTATAAAATTCCAAATTGGCACATAATTCCAAAGTGAATGGTACTCTTGGGATTTCGGTTCTAGATGAATGGACCCATTGTAAAATACTGCCTTGCTCATGGTCTTGAGCTTCTTCAGGCGAAAATTGAGAATCCATAATAGTGACAGATATGCTCACAGTGTGTAACTCAGAGTGCCCCTGTAGTGAGCATTAATCTGGATGTTTTGAATTACACTTCCAATGTCAGGTTTTCTCTCAAAGTTACTTTTGTTAGGATTCTCCAAAAAGCGATAAATTAAAGTAAAAACAGGTTAAAAATCGACCTAATTCTTTATTATTGAAAGGATGGGATATTTATAGGCTTTGATTTGGTTCATAATCTATCAGTGTTAATTAATCTCTGTGTAATCAAATCTTCAATCAATCAATTGGAATAAGGCTGATTGTTCTTATTAATGTTGATAGATTGAGAAAATAAGCTCTCCTTCTAATGAATCCAAAGGAATTGATGGAGTAAAATCTCCAAGGACAAGAGAATTTGGCGAAATCCTGACATCACTGGCATCCACTAACAGCAGGTCATTTTTGTACTGATGATGAGAAAGATCAATAATAGAACATGATCTATTTTTCTTGTGTTATCATTATACCAATGGCTAAAAAGTAGGAAGATGAAGGGGTTGTTAGCTGCACTAGTGATGCTCCTGATAGTTCTTCTGTTAGAATAAGTGAAATGTCACCAAGAAATATGTTTTGCAGTCAAGGGTGGGAAAATGTTGGATTAAGGTACAATTTAGCAATATACTTTAATCAGATGGATCATCTATAATAAATCCATTATTAAAACTAACATCTAAAATAATTTACAAGGAGAATAGAGCTTCAATGGATTATTTGATTGTAAAAAAACTGGTAATTTGAAGCATTAAATCACAAATATGGAGGGTCTCATCACAATTATCCTTGTCAATCTAACCTCATCATTAAAAAGTACTTGGTTGACTATGCCAGTATAATGGAACATAGCATAGAGTTAAGCAAATTCTAGGCCCCAAAAAACCTATGCTGATAAGGTGATTGGCTAGGTGGCCTGGTTTAAGATTAGCTAAATAGTATAGAACTTCTAGTGTGATACCAGTAGAAAAGGAGTGAAGAGTAGTTCTAGGTATTAAGTAAAGAACTCAGTAGTAATTTAATAGTTAATAACCTTGTAACTCTGTCAATATATAATGAGATAACTTTATTTGGTAATATTATATCCTTGTATAGTTATTTTGAGGGACAGCAACTGTCATATTGCTCTCCCGTTGTATCTGTAGGACTTGAACCCTATGCTACTATCAGCTAGATTACTTATATTGTAAAGCAACTTCTGCTAGCTTTTTGATAGAAGGCTTGAATAAAGAGTGTATAACCATTTATCTATTACCCTAAAATACTGAATAACAAAATTTATATTCTAGCTTTTCTGTCCAATTCAGATTTTATTTTTTATTTTAGATGGCTTATCTCCCTATAACTTAAGAAAACCTTTTAGGATCAATAAAAATTAATCCAGTTGCTTCTCAGCTACCCTAACTTCAGCACTCAAAAATGAGTAATAAAAGGGTTTTAGTATGCAGAACTGATAGTTAAATACTATTAAACAGGGCCTGGCGGCTAATTTATTTTGGAAAAGGGTATCAATTATTGAAGTATGGCTTTGTTGATTATTGATTACAGAGAATAACTGCACAGGTCAATTATGTGCACAATTTGTGTTGCTTGATAGTAGTAGATATATATGAGTAATAATAGTTTGATGACCATTATTTATAGTTTAATAAATAAACCAGATGTGGTCCAACGCTAAACTTCAAATGATCCATGAAAAACTGAATAGAATAACAATTAAGGTTTCTTTATTAGTCTGGCTGAACTTAATCCACTCTCAGATTTAGATATTCCCAGCCTTAGTTCCCGTCATGCTGAGGTGGCGTAGATCTTTGTCAAAGGTCTGCTTCTCTTTCAAGGATATCCAATCCATACTTTTTATCCACACAAAGGAGTCCTCAATTATTGTACTACACAACAATTAACTGAAGATGAATAGAACTTTGATAAATTATATTTAAAGGTAAAATATGAACTAATTTGATCTGCATTATTAATAAAGTTTCTAATGAATTTATAGTAGAATTTGGCGCTCAACTTCTCAGTTGGCACCTCAGCCATAAATGGCAGCCAATGCCATTAAATTACCCTACAAAGTCTCTTCCAGTGATAGACTTCTACATCAGAATAGGGTTTCCTCAATCATATATCCCAGAGATCTGAAAATGGAAAAAGCCTGAAAATTTTTCCCTGATGTTCTCACTCAATCACAGAAAACCAACCACATTTGGCTATCAACCTGCTTAGTTAATGGTACTCTTTACCCGTTAATAGCAGGTTGCAAACCAGATGATTGATTTTCTAGTTGCAGGCGGCATCAATCACCTCACAACTGCTGATTAACTTCCCAATCAGTCAGTGATGAAACTTAACTGATCCCAATTGGTAACCTAATATCTAATCAACAATCAACTATCAGATGCCCCAAATTTTGTCAGCAACTCTTCCCAAAAAAATCTTAGGCATTTGCACGGATTGATCCTCAATAAATCTGAACCCAGAGAATTACCTAAAAATTCCTGGACATTATTAACCCAAAATTGAGGTCAACTGATATCTGATTCATTTGTGATAAGGACTTATCCCCTAGCAGACCCAGCAAATAACCTAGGAAGCTGGAAAGGTGGTCAAAAAACCTAATACATCCCCCTCTTGCCGAGAATCTCCGTGAGAATAAGATCAGGACAGGAGAATGCTGCCTCAGACCAGGTCACTCACTTCCTAGTTTCCAGCAGAGCACAGCAGTTCTGCGCTCAACGCTGCTCATGACAACCTTGGTCCTTCAATTCTCTTCTTTTTCTTCCTTGCTACCACCTCCTGAGAGCGTGGTCCTCACGACCCTAATGCTGTGCCAGTCTAGTCAGTTTATTTCTAATGATGCTAGTCCTAGAAAGCCATTTTTCCCCTGATCAGAGCATACAACCCTTTGGCATATTCAGGCTATTGGTTCGGCGTTCTTGATTCTCTGATCTCCCTCCTTGTCCTAGACAGAAGGTTACTGTCATTAATGTCTTTCTTGTGGCAAAAATAAAAATTATCATGAATATTTGATCTGATTATTTTTCTCTCAATAAGCTTTGCTAATCAAATTCTTTCAGTTTTTGAAGAGCTTAATTAATAAATTAGAAATTATTTGCACCAAAATTAAAGTAAATTAAATCTTAATTAATACCAATGTAAATAATTGTTAAAATCAAGGGCCTCGCTGCTCAATTATGAATAGTAACCCCTAAATTGATAATTGCACAGGTTCAATGTGTGCTCTTTGAGTTGTGTGATGATATATTTTATTTAATTGATAATAATCTTAAGACTATTATCCATAGTTGAATATATAACAATTTCTGGTCCAACACTCAACCAATATTTCTCCTCAAAATACTCTTGATGTCCTTCAATAGGGATTTATATCCTTATCTGCCTAACTTGATACATGCTCAGATCCAAGTTTATGGCCTTTCCTCTGGTGTCATGAGATCAGAAGCAATTCCCATCTCAGCTCAGCTTCTCTTCTAAGGATCCTTGATCCTTACTCTTTGTCCTTATGAAGAACCTAATCAAAGCACACAGCAATAATTTCCTGAAGATGAATAGAACTAAAACCAATAATTATTCTGCTAAAGTTGAGTTTTCCTTTATTTGAGTTTTTCTTTATTTGAGTTTGATGTTTTTATTAAAGTAAATTATTAAGGGAATTTATAGAAGAAATTCAGCGCCCAACCCTCAGTTAACGCCTCAGCCATGAAATGGCAGCTGTTGCCATTAAATTTCCCTTTGTTATCTTACCAGCGATGGTCTACCCCATCCTGGTTAGGATTACTTCATCTTTCATCCTTGAGACCTAAAACGGAAAGAGTTAGAAAACATGTCCCTAACGTTTTCCATCGATCCAGAAAACCAACCACACTTGGCTAGCAACCTGCTTAGGTAATGGGACTTGCTACCCATTATGGCAGGTCATGAACCAACTGATCAATTATCTAGTTGCAGGCGGCATAACTCACCTTGCATCTTGCTTCTTAAATTCCCAATCAGTTGGTGATAAACCCGGTCTGATTCCAATTGGTACACCTGGTAGTTAATCATTGATCAACTATCAGATGCTCCATTTTGTCAGAAACTATGCCAGACGAGATCTTGATCATTTACCTGGATCAATCCCTGATAGATCTGATCCTGGCAAATTACCTAAAATCCCCTAAACAATATTAACCCAAAATTGGAGCCAACTATATAATTACTTGCCATAGAGAATTATTCCCTAGTGATCCATGGAAATCTAGATAGCTGGAAAGGTGGGCAAAAATACCAACTCATCACCCCTCTTGCCTAGATTTCTAGTAAGGATAGGATTGGGACAGGAGAATACCACATAATACACCATGTCAAGTATTTATTAAGCTCTAGTGGAGCACAGTTGATCCATACTCAATGCTACTCAGTTAACCTTCAGCATGTGGTTCTCTTCCTTTTCCATCTCATTACACCTAATCAGAGAGCAGTCCCCCAACCCTCTTTTATTCTAGGCTGATTGATTTACTCATGACAATAAAAATCCTGGGATACAGTTCCCCCTATCAGGGCATATGACCCACTGTCATATTCAAGATTCTTGGTCTGGAATCCTCGATTTCATGATCTTGCTCCTTATCCTTGACAGGAGTTCCTTACCATTGATGTTCATTTTGTGGCACAATTAAGAATGCTCATTTATATTCGCTCTTGTTATTTGCTCATAATAACTTCTTGGCTCATATCAATTTTAATTCTTCTCTGGAGAGCTTATCTCAATAATTTTGAAATCAGTTTCTCCAAAATTAGAGCTTGATTAATTCTGGAGTGCATAATGTCACCTACATAAAAGTGCAACATCCCCCATCTCATCCAGCTCACATGTCAAATTTGGAGCCTTGGTATCAACAGCTGCTTGACAGCATGTCTAGTAAAATTGTTTGGTATTCCAACTGATAAGTCAATCTGTGCGACGGAACCTCTTCTATGGTCCTCCTAGGTCACATACTCATGAACAAGTAACTGTAGTCAGTCCCTCCATGGAATTACTAGAAATGATATACAATCCTGACAAAACCTGGTTAGCAATCATCTCAAATGACTTGCAACCATTCTTCCCTCTGATGTCAATTCCTGAGTTAGATTTCAAAACTCTCCTGGATTTGGCTCCATTTGCAGATACCCCTACAATCATCGTCAAACCTCCTGAAGCAATGCCCTCCTCTCTCAATCAATTGTTTCTTCCCATATCTGATTTGCTTTTGGAGTTCCTTTTCTGACTTGGCTTTTTTACAAACCAGCTGTTCTGTCAACCAAACTAGCCATCAGAAACGTGAACATTTTAAACTCCCCTACACAGAATTGAGGACTCAAGTAAATGAGGCTCTATCCTTAGCTTTAAACCCCTCATATCTTGAACCAACATAGATTTAGATGTTGCAGCCTATGCCCTTCACTTTGATGGCCAAGTTCTTCAAAGTTGGGCCATGAAGCTTCCAGCCTCTCCTGGCTTCCCTTGCACATTCTGCTTTCACTTCTAAGAAGCTTGTAGTTGTCACCATCATGAAACCATTTGCTCCTTTCATGACTACCTTGTTTCTGGCATTTTGCATCACTATCTCCCTCTCATGGCTCTGATCAGGGAAACGATTCTGCAACCCTTACCTAGTATCCCTTGTTTGATGTTGGCTCATATGTCCAATGTCCTTGATGAAACCCGTTGGCAAGTGCTCAAGACCAATCTTCTGGCTCCGGTGCCATATTAGGATTACTCAGGGTTTCTTGTTGACTGCCACTTCTTGTTCTGTTGCTTCCCTCCCCAATCTGGGGTATCACGTTAGGCAAGTACTAATATTTCCATCTCTTTTCCCCTAGTCCCATTCTCGCAGGGATCAGCCTCCACTCAACAAACTTGGCTTTGAGTAGGTCTATCTCTTAATAGCGTCCAATCTCAAATAGATTTTGATAGTTTTTTCACTCCTACTGCAATACATCCTCCCTCCCCAAGAGGTGACATAGGCGGAATCATCCCCAAGTTGAGGACAACTAATTAAAAATATAAAAATATACCTTTTCTTCTACGCGTTTTTAGATTTTTTCACTATATTTTTATCAATCTTTTATTTTTTTCTTCTTTTTTTATATGGGACCTGACCTCCACTTGGTTCAGTGGTCTTTCTATTTTATTTATTCCCCCAAACTGGTTCCAAGATATACTTTGGCCTACCAGTTTTCTATAGTTAAGAGGTCTTATTTTTAAGACTTAACCATCTATTTTGATTCAGTTGTACTTTTTTCAGACTTAAAAATCTTTATGACATAACCATCTTAAATGTTCAATGGTCCTTTGTGTCAGGGTAAAGCCTGACATTAGAGAAATTCCTGAGATTTCAGATAAAATTCTTCATATCAAGATGATTTGTGCTGAAGTAAGATCGATTATTTGCATATCAAATCATGATTGCAATGAGTTTTGTTCTGTTAATCGCTTAAACTACCCTAATTTCAATGATATTGAGTCAATTAATTGCACCAAAACGAATTCACAATGAGACTGAGATGATTCCCACTGCTTTCAAAATCACATGCAAGGTGCAATCCCATAAGCTCAAAAGAATTATAGTGCTCCATTCAAATAATCAATTAAGCTTAGGAAAGTCCAGGAAGTTAGATAAGATATAAAACTATACTATTCAGATGTTTAGTCTTTGCAGTCAATAAAGTATTATCATATGCTAAACCCTTTAAGTACATATTTTCATTATAGCAGTTCCATATACCATATAGTAAATAAGCTATACAGTCTAACCAATTATTCCATAAAACCTATAACCATGGGTGCAGAAACACCTATACCTGGACAAATCCCTCTTCTATTACTTCCACGTCCAAACATAGCTGGTGTACTGGCTTTAACAGGAATAGGAGTGGTTGAAGCAATCCTTCCTTCTTTATGGCTAAACCGCCCAATTGCCCTTACCATTCTCTATATGGTATGCACTACCCCTTTGTTATACTGGACCTTTAGCTCAGGGTTAGCAGGTTCACGGCTTGCTACCACAAACTGGGATAAAGTAGTACCAGTCCCTGACACTTTGGCTACATTATTTTATTATTATTTTTCTCTGATCCACTGCTTTAATTATTTAGCATGGACTCAATTAACAATACTTCCATTCAAGAGGTTCTTGAATAGGCATCTGTCACCGTCTTGGCAATAATCTTTAATGGACCCAATCACAATGCATCTAGCTACTTTCTTCTCCCAAAACCATTCATATCGAAATAGGCAACTTTTCGCCTATTTGGTATTCTGATAAGGCTGGTCAGTTCTTATCATCTATCATTTTTGCATTGATCCCTTCCTTCAGGTCATATTGAATGCTTACAATTGCATCTTGATCAGGATATTCAACAATTGGATTAGGTGCTGCAAAGCACTCACCCTGATGTTTGTTCCACCACCAAATATAGAATTGGCGGCAATGCGGCCTTCCTTACATAATAACTCAAACAGCATTTTCCCATCTCTGTATGATTACTTATATTATATGCAAACGTCACCAAACTAAGGTAAATTCCCCATGCAGAAGTACTCCCTGCAACCTGCTTCCTCAGTGTCACATCCAGCGTTCCATTGACCCGTTCTACCAGTCTGTTTGTCTCATCTGGTAAGGTACTGACACAACTCTTCAAATCTCAATATTTCATTTAATCTAAGGATTGCATGAGACATGAAATTCGTTCCATTGTCACTCAACAAGACTTGCAGGTATCCATGTGATATACTACTTGATCCAGGATAAACCTTGCAGTGCTTGTAGTATCTACTTTTTCCAGAGCCTTCGTTTTGACTCATCTAGTCAGATGGTCAATCACAACTATGATGTATTTGACTCCACCTGTACCCATGGTTAATGGTACAATCACATCAATGGACACTGTATGCCAGGAAAATCCAGGGTGGACCAGTCAATAGCTGGTCATGTTCTTGTGAGGCTTGTGCAACTGGCACTCAATACAGCAAGCCAGATAATCCGCTACATTGTAGTTGATGGACTTCCAGTAATAATACTGACAAATGTGATTGGTTGTCTTCCTCAGGCCTCCATGCTCAAAAACCATATGCGCAGTTTGAAGGATAGCTGCTCATTCTGATGTTTTTGGAAATAGTAGCCATTTTCCATCAATTGTCTTAAAAACTTGTTAATCCATGGCCTTAATGTTCCCCTTGCTTTTTGAAGCGCACCTTGGATTTCTCAGGGCTCGTTCTCAATTACTCCTTTGGCCATTCTCTGGAATATCTCATTTGATTGCTGGTATAGCACTTAGACCATTGGTAACTTTGTTAAGCCATCTGTATTCTAATGAGAAGCTCCAGCTCTGTGACTATCTCATAAACATAAGCCTGTAGCTTCAATGATCATAAGGCCAGTCTTCAATCCAGTTTTCTTAAATTGTGTAACCAACACAATGAGGAGTGGTCTGTCACCACATTGAAGCATTCCATTATATACACCCAAAACTGTTTACATGCTTAAATTACTGCAAGTTATTCATGCTCAGTCACGGTGTAATTCCTCTAAGCTGCTGAGAGTGTCTGGCTCACATACTCTACCAGTGATTTGTCCCCAAGTTCATCCACTTGGCCCAAGACAGCGCTGAGTGCCATTAATGAATCATTGGTCTATTTTATAAATTCTCAATTGAAATTTGGATATTTCAATATCAGAGAATCTATCAAATACTAGCGTAATTCATCAAAAGAACACTTAGCCTCTTCATTCCAAATGAATCTTTTTTAGGATCCTTCAGCAAATGAAAGAGGAGTTAAGCAATTATTATTAAATCCCATATGAATCTTCAATAGTATCCAACCATTCCAAGGAACACTTGAATATCTCAGAAACTTTTTGGTACAGCCATTCTTTCTATGGCTTCAATTTTATGGTCTTGCGGATGCAGTCCACTAGAGTTGATAACGAATCCCAAATATTCCATAACTTTCTTGGATAAGTGGCACTTCCTCAGCTTGATCTTCAGGTTAGCTGTGGACAGTCTTTTAAAGACTTCTTTCAAGTGGTGTAAATGGTCAGTAAATGTCCTATTGAACACATCTATGTTGTCCAAGTACAATAGGACGCATAACAACTTCAGGTCATTTAAGATGGCATCCATGACCCTCTGGAATGTCGCAGGCGCGTTACATAGACCTTGAGACATCCTCATTGGTTGATACAGCCCCTATATGGTGGTAATCACACATTTCTCTTGGTCTTCCATTAGCAAATCGGTTTGCCAACACTGAGATATTAGATACTTTGTGGAGAAATACTTCAATTTTCCCTATCAACCTAATGCATTGTCAATTCAGTGTAGTGGATATGAATTCTTCTTCGTTATCTTATTCAGCTTCCAATAATTGATTATTACCTGATTAGACCTATCCTTATTCTTCAAAGTTTAGGATAGGGCTTTCCCAAGGACTTGATGGTGGAACTAAAAGCCCATGTTTTACTAGTTTACTAATTTTATCTTCCACTACCGCTTCAGCCACTTTTGACCATTGAATAAGTATAATTCTTTTTGCAAATTTTCCTCAGTGTCAACAATGTGAATGACATTCCTTATGCATCCCAAATTGCGGTCGTCCTGAGAGAATACTTCCTGATACTTGTCAAATAAACTGAGCACCTCCTCCTGCTGTCTGCTCATCAAATCAGCGAGTTGCTCTCATTTGACCGATAGATTGATACTCTCAGCAACCCATGTTGGCAATAAAATTTCATTGAAGGTCCCAAAAGCATGTACTGATAAAATTCTTATATACTTTTTTGTTTTATATGTACATATTATCTTTATTTTGCAATGGGACTTAACCTACAATTAGTTCAGAGGTTCTTATTTTCCCTTTATCCAAACTGGTTTTGAGGTATACTTTGTTCTATCGGTTTTCATGTTTCAAAATCTTAGTCTTTTAAGATTTAACCTTCTAATTTGTTTTAGTGGTCTTTATTTAGAACTTAAACAAAATATCAGGGCATAACCATTTTAATGGTTCAGAGGTCCTTTGGAAACATCGCAATTTTTTCTTTTAGATAAAATACTTTTATTTTTAGTATTAACCTTTTTCACTATATGAACAGCAGCACTGTTTCTTCATGCATAGGCAACATTTGCTGACTTTGGCAATACTTATCAATGTTTCCATTCAATGGACCTTCAATCCTAACTTGTCATTCGTCAAACAAGTCCTAATTTCATTTCATACTTCAGCAACTGGTACTTATGACCTCGTATCTCACAAAATTGTGAATTACTTATTTATTGGCAGTTATGTTCAATTGCTCTTAATGTCTTTCTCTTAAAAACGATATTTGGCATCCGTTGTTATCCAAAACGTTTAAAGCAAATCCTCTGATGGCTCTGAAAATGTTCTAATAATCGCTTAAAATGATATTTTGTGTTAACTTCATCCAATTTTATCTTAAGTTGATGATCCTCATCTCTAGCAATTTCTGCTCATTGATTGGATAATATTGGGTCAAACGATTCCCTCCACTATCTTGGATCAATTGCTTCCTTTTTTGATCTCGTTCTCTTCATTGGTATTGTAATGAAATACTCTGAATTAATTGATTTCCATATTGATCTCATCCAATATCTCACATAGTGTCTCATCTAAACCTCACTCCTCAGGACTATTTCAAGCGGACCCAATTTCAACCCAAGTTGGCATGCTGAAAATCTTCATCTTAAGCAGATGTCTGGTGGAACTGGTTTTCTTGCAGCACTAGGAATTTCCATATCTAGGCTGCAAGTCCTTTTCCTTAATCTTGAGTATTTTTTTGGCATCATTTGCCGTATAGGGTCAGATTCATATTTCTGATTCTTCAGTTCTTATTTGCTTCACTATTTGCTCCACATCTGAGCTGAGTGAATGCAATTGAATGCAATCCACTTCACGTTCTATATTCAAGAATAAATCCTCTTGGACTAAATTTCCTTCTATCTTCTTCAATGGCATTAAGTTACCTAGTAACTCGTTGACAAAAATTGGAAAATTCCTTATATGACATCTTGATTGGTTTATCCTACTCAACTACCTCCCTTTAGTGAGCACCAATTGGTAAAATTAAGGGCTTCGCTGCTCATTTATGAATAATAACCCTAAATTGATAACTGCACAGGTTCAATGTGCGCACATTATGCGTTGTCTGATGATATATTATATTTAATTTATAATAGTCTGAAGACTATTATCCATAGTTAAATAGATAAAAATTTCTTGGTCCAACACTCAACCAGTATTTCTCCTCAAAATAATTTGATGTCTTTGATAGATATTTATATTCTTATCCACCTAACTTGATCCATGCTCAGATCCTAGTTTATGGCCTTTCCTCTGGTGACATGAAGTCAGCAGCAATTTCCATCTCAGCTCAGGTTCTCTTCTAAGGATCCTTGATCCTTACTCTTTATCCTTATAAAGAACCTAATTAAAGCACACAGCATACATCCTGTAGATGAATAGAACTAAAAACAATAATTATTCTGCTAAAGTTGGGTTTTCCCTTACATTTTTCTTTATTTGAGTTTGAGATTTATATTAAAGTTAATTATCAAGGGAATTTAATAGAGGTAGTTAAGCTCCCAATCCTTGGAAATCTCTTCATTCATGAAATGGCAGCCATTGCCATTGAATTTCCCTTCATCGTCTCACCATCAATGGTATTACCATCCTGGTTAGGATTCCCTCATCATTCATCCTTGAGATCTAAAACGGAAAGAGTCAGAAAACGTGTCCCTAACGTTTCCATCAATCCAGAAACCAAACCACGCTTGTCTAGCAACCTGCTTAGGTAATGGGACTTGTTACCCATTATGGCAGGTCATGAACCAACTGATCAATCTTCTAGTTGCAGGCGGCATAACTCACCTTGCATCTTTCTTCTTAAATTCCCAATCAGTTGGTGATGAACCCTGACTGATTCCATTTGGTACACCTGATAGTTAATAATTATTCAACTATTAGATGCCCCCATTTTGTCAGCAACTCTGCCCAACAAGATCTTAAGCATTCAACTGGAATAATCCCTGATAGATCTGATCCTGGCAAAATTATCTAAAATCCCCCAAAAAGTATTAACCCAAATTTGGGGTCAACCGATATCCAATTCACTTGCCATAGGGAATTATCCCCTAGTGATCCATGATAATCTAGACGGCTGGAAAGGTGGGAAAAAATCCCAACAATAATGTTGACATTTATATAAAATCTGACATCCCCCTCTTGTCCAGCTCATATGTCAAAACTCTAACTCTTGGTACCAGTAATATCTTGACAATCTTTTTCTGAAGATGCCCATCTCTCCCAATTAATAAGTTGTTCTGATATGAAAAATTTTATATGGTCCCCCTAGGACCTATACTCCAAGTTGAGCGCATGTAGGTAGTCCTTCTACAAAATTACTGTAAGTGGTATCCAATCCTGATGAAACCAGAATAGCGAATCTCTAAAACAAATTATGGCCAATTCTTCCTTTTCCACTGGTTCCCAAATTAGACTTTATTACTATGCTATATTTGGCTCCTTTTGCAGATAATCCTATTATAATTATCAAGCCTCTTGAAGCAATGCAATTCAATATCAGTCAGCCATTTTGGCTGGCTCTGATTAACTTCCAGAGTTCCTTTTTTAACTCAGTCAATATTATAAAGCAGCTGTTCTTTTGACCAAACTAACTATCAAGAATTGAGAACACTTTGAGCTCCTCTATGCAGAATTAAGGAGCTGAGTAACCAAGGTCGTTTCTGAGACTTTTAACATCTCTGATCTCTCAAGCATTTTAGACTGAGATGTTGCAGCTTATGCTCTTCATTTTGTGGGCCAAGTCCTTTGAAGTTGGACCATGAAGCTTATGGCCTACCCTGAATTCCATTGTTCATTCTGTTTCCGATTCTAAGAAGCTTGTAGTTGTCACCTTCAGGAAACCATTTGCTCCTTTCATGACTACCTTGTTTCTGGCGCCTTGCATCACATCTCCCACTCATGGCTCTTATCGTAGAAATGATTTGGCAAACTCCATCCAGTATCCCTTGCTCTATGCCATCCCACATGTCCAACGTTCTTGAAAAAGCTCATTGACAATCACTCAAGGTTAATCTTCCAGCTCCAGTGCCATATAGAAATATTCAGGGTTATTTGATGACTGCCTCTTTCTTTTCTTTTGCTTTCCTCCCCAATCCAGAGTATCACATTTGGCAAGTACCAACATTTCAATTTCTTTTCCCCTCATCACGTTCTCTCAGGGCTCAGCTTTTGCTCATAAAACTTAGCTTTGAGTAGTTTAGCCCTTGCTAGCGTTCAATCTCAAATAGATTTTGACGGTTTATTTACTCCTACTGTCATACATCCTCCCACCCCAAGAGGCAACATAGTTGGAATCATCCCCAAATTGAGGATAACCAAATAAAAATATTATAATATATCACTTTAATGTTTTCTACTTTTTTCCATATTTTATCATTTTTAAAGAAAATTCTTATTTTTATATGGAACATGAATTTTACTCAGTTCAGAGGTCCATCTTTTTATTTATTATTACCCCAAACTGGTTCCTAGATATACTATGACCTACCAGTTTTCATGGTTCAGAGGTCTTATCTTTAAAACTTAACTATTATTTTTGGTTCAGCAGTCCTTTTTTAGGACTTAACCAAAAATTATAAGGACATAACCATCTCAATGGTTCAGCAGTCCTTCAGGAGCACTCTAAAAAAACTTTCTTGGATCCACTGCTTCAGGTATTAGTATGAACCCTATTAAAAATTCTCCCATCCACGAGGTTCTTGATGGTATATACATTTATCACCATCTTGGCAATAATCTCAATTGGGTCTGACCACAACACATCTATTCTATTTCTTCTTCAAAAGCCATGCATGTTACAATAAGTTACTCTATTGCCTACTTGTTTTTTGGATATTGCTGGTTTAATCTTATTATCTTTATCTTGACTTGATCTTTTTCTTAAAGGTCATATCAAATGTTTCTAACCGCATTATAATAAAAATATAGAAAAGTAAGATTAAGTAATGCTCAGCACTCATCCTCAATGTTGGTTCAACCACCAAATTTAGAATCGGTGTTAACGCGGCCTTTCTTCCATATAACAATTCAAACGGTGTTTTAAAATTGCCATATGGTGATTAATATTGTATTTAAATGTCACCAAACTGAGTTAGGTACCCTACGCAGAAGTTTTTCCAGCAACCAGCTTACTCAGTGTTGTGGCCAGCGTTCCAATTACTTGTTCTGCCAATCCGTTTGCCTCCAGCCAGTATGGTACTGACATAACTCCTTGGAACCCATTATCTCGTTCATCTTTGGGATCACATGAGATGTGAAATCCGTTCCATTGTCACTTAACAAGACTTCCAGGCATCCATGGCAATAAACTATATGATCCATGATAAACTGTGGAGTACTTGTTGCTTCCACTTTTTCCAGAGCCTTCGTCTTGACAAATCTAGCCAGATATTGATTGCAACTATAATTATTTGACTCCCCATGCTCATAGTCAGTGGTCTCATCATGTCAATGGACACTGTATGCCAAGAAAAGTCCATGGCAAACCAGTCAATATCCAGTTGTGTTCTTGTGTGGTTTATGCAACTGACACTCCACGCAGCAAGACAGATGATTGGCCACATCATAGTTGATAGACTCCAGTAATAATACTGGAAAATATGGTTGGTCTTCTTCCTCGGGAAACCATGCCTGACAACCTTATGTGCAGCTTGAACTATTGCCACTCGTTCAGATGCTTTTAGGAATAACAGTCATTTCAATCAATCATCTTGAATACTTGTCCATCCTTGGTCTTAGTGTTTTCTATCGCTTTTCAAAGCACACCTTGGATTTCTTGGGGCCCATTCCCAATAACTCTATCAACCATTCTTTGAAACAGCTCATCAACCTGTTGTTATACCACTTTGACCATTGGTAACCTTGAAAAGCCATCCACATTTTGATGAGAAGCTCCTACTTGGTGGACTATCTCAAAGTCATAAGCTTGAAGCTTCAGTGCCTATTGGTACAGATGTCATTCCAGTTCTTTCAAGTTATGCAGCCAACGCAGAGAGGAGTGGCCCATCACCATTATAAAGTGCGTTCCATGAATATACACCCAAAACTTCTTACAGGCGTAAATCACTGCAAGGCATTCACGCTCAGTAACAGTGTAATTCCGTTCTGCTGCTGATAACGTCCAGCTCATATAAGCTACTGGATTCTCATCCCTGAGTTCATCCACTTGACTCAGGATGGCACCAATCATCATTAACTAAGCATCAGTCTGTATTATAAACTTCCAATTGAAATTTGGATATTTTAAAATTGGTGAATTTATAAGATACTGACGTAACTCATCAAAAAAATCCTGAGCCTCTTTATTTCATATGAATCCTTTCTTTGGTTCCTTCAACAAATGGAAAATGAGCTCAGAAATTCCTGTAAAATCATGTATGAATCTTAGGTAATATCCAACCATTCCAAGAGAACACTTGATATATCAGACACTTCTCAGGATGGCCATCCACTCTATGGCTTCAATATTCTGGGTTTTCAGCTGCAGTCCACTGGAGTTGATGACAAACCCTAGATAATTCAACTCTTTTTAAAGGAGTGGCACTTCCTCAGCTTAATCTTAAGATTAACCGCAGACAGTCTATTGAAGACTTCTTCCATGTGGTTTAAATGGTCAGTGAAGGTTCTACTGAACACATAAATGTCGTCCAAGTACACCAGGACTCATGACAACTTCAAGTCATTCAATATGGCATCCATGGCTCTTTGGAACATTGCAGGCGCATTGCAAAGACCTTGGGGAATCCAAGTCAGTTGGTATGGCCCCTGAGCGGTGATAATCGCGCACTTCTCTTAGTCTTCTAATGTCAAATCAATTTGCCAATATCCCAAGATTAGATCCATTGTAAAGAAATACATCCCTTCTCCCAATCGTTCTAAATCATCACCAATTTGTGAGAGTGGATATGAATCCTTTTTTGTTATCTTGTTTCCCTTAGTAAGCGAAGTTTCCCTAACTTTCTGATAAAAAAAGAGGCAGCGTTTGACCCAAAATGGTCAAAATTGTCCTTGAAGTTACATTTAACTCCATAATCTTTATATAAACTTGATCCTGATTAGAATGCCATAGTTTTGGCTGAACAAAACTATAGATAGGGTGGACACTACTGTCATGGTTAGAGAATGAATTCATAATTGGGACCAACGTCAAAGACAAAGCGGCATATCAGGAGGCCAAGAAGGTGAAGCTAGCAGGCCTCCCTGATCTCAAGCAAACCATAAATCAACGCTAGGTTAAGGCAAAGTATGCCCAGCTTGGTCCTATGGATTCAGGAGAAGTTTGGCCCTGTATATGAACAGGTGCGATAAAACAAAATAGCTTTGTTATGAATAAAAACGGTTCACTTCAGTTTTTAAGTGAACGGGGTCTCTTAATCCATTCGGTTTCACACTTAACAGCTCAGTTCAGCCGCTTTTACAATCAATTACCCAAGTTTGGTCAATTACCAAATACAGCATCTTTACTGATGGAATCATGCGCCTATTGGTGCGCCTCAGTTTAGACAGCTTCTCTCAATTGCTTTTTTGCCAAAAATCCTTTAGATATCTTATGTCAAGACCAATCTCTCCCGTTGGCCGACTTCTCTTATAATAAAACCCATCGTTTGTTTCACTGTTTTGTATAAATGTTATCTTGGATGATCCTGTGTGCGGACCTCTTTGAGGAGGTCTCACACAACATTAACCACTTAATTTTTAAGTATGCTAAAACTATCCTCCCATGCACATTTGGGCCGGCCAGGTTCCCTCCAACCTAGGACGCCTATTCCTTACCACTTGGTGCACCGCGTTGCTCTTATTTGGTTATTATCTCTAATGATAACCTTCCTAGATCTAAGTTATTATTGCTCCAGCACCTTCTGCTGGGCTTTAATAACTTTTTTATTAACAACTAGTTCCCTGTCGTTGTCCCTGTGAACCGTGCACCTCCACGCTGGGAACAGGAGAGTTATAGACACTCTCATTACATTAGTTGATCAACCCCTTTCTTTTATGTGAACGAACTTTTTCTGTGTGGGACTTTCACAAAGCGTAAATGATGTGTGCCAGCTGTGGGTTTAAGCCGTGATCAGCCGCACCACTATTCCTCTTTTCCCAAAGGTTGGAGCATCTCAGCGTTATTTTAGCTGCCTCCAACTAGAAAGTATCCACTCTTCTTGCTTGTACCCAGTGGATATGGACGCTTTGTGGTCTGGAACTCATTATTCACTGACTTTCTGCCTAAATTTTTTAAATTGAATCAAATAAATGGAGTTTACTTCAGCAGCACGTTCAGATTTTGCAGGCAGAATCTTCAAAGATGGGCCTGGGGGTGATGGCCTTGGATAATGTCGGGCAATCCGTTGCTGTAATGGAAATAGGTTCGTCCATGACTAAAATTCTTTTTATAACAAAAAACCATATATACATCTGAACCATATTTACTCTTTTATGGCTCAGATATGGAACCTACTACCGTGTATCAAATTACACCATAGAACCCCCGTTTGACCTCTTTCATGATCCGCAGCACTCAGGAGGTTGAAAAGGAACTGCATTTACGTTATAAAAAATGTTTATTCCACTGCTGAAGATATGGTGGGATATGTAGCCTTAGTAGTAAGAGTGGTCAAGTATCCCTCTCCATTCTTTGATTCAAAAACATACAAGGGTGACATGTTAATGCCAGATGAAGAGTTTGTTGGTAAAGTACTGGCGTTTTCTGCTTTAAATAAAGACCATTCAGGTTATTTTCTACTGACTTCTACCCTTTCATCACCTTTTAGGGAAATTCAGCACCACTATTTTGGTGAATACTAGAGCCTCTGATAATTTTATGGACCAAAGCCTAGCCGACTACCTTGAGCTGAGTTCCATACCAGGTGGTATGGTTAGAGGAGGCGCTTCCCAAGGTATTCCATGATGAAAATCTGGGGTTAGTGGACTATCAAGTTGGCACTCAACATTTGTCTGACCATTTCCAAGCTACTAAAAACCTCTTATACCCCATCATTTTGGGTGTAGAGTGGTGGCGAAAGCTTGAAGTAAAGACTAACTTGAAAGATAATACCCTATCCTAACCTTGAAGAATGGTCACAAGTTGTTTGTTCCTTGGTCAAAGCCAACTTTCAGGGAAATTTGCCTCACTGGCCCAATATCCACACGCTCAGCCTTGCTCCATTGCCGAAACCCTTGAAAAGGTTCCTCTATCTTCCTATTTGGAGGGGTTGGAGTCTTCGTTGGATGCGGCTTCAGCTAATGAACTACCAGATCATTCAGAGTTTTATTGTGAATTTAAGCTCACTGTGGATCTAGTGCGTATATCTTCCCCCATTTACCCATTGACTGTCCAGGAGGAAGAGGCTTTAAATGTGTGGGTCAAGGAGCAGTTAGCCAAAGGCGCGATTTCTCAGCGCACCTCCCCTGTATGCTCTCCACTTCTCTTCGTGGAGAAGGCTGATGGAGCTTTATAATCTTGCATTGATTATGGGAACCTAAACAATGTCACCGTGCCCAATCTCCATCCCATCCCCTTGAATGCACTGATTGCTCGCTATGTGGAGAAGGCTAAAGTCTTTTCCAAACTGGATTGCCTCAATGTATTCAATAAAGATAGGATTGAGAAGGTACAGGAGTGGATAACTGCATTCCATATCAGAAAAGGGATTTTCCAGTTTTGGGTCATGTCCTTTGGTCTTAAGAATGCCTCTTCTATCTTTCAACTCCGCATTGATGCAGCATTGGGGAACCTGTTGGGGGTATGTGCGGTTGACTACATGGACAACATTCTGGTATTTTCCCGGATCATGAGTCTCATGCAGTACACCTTTGGAAAGTGGTGGAGAGACTACAGGCAGCCCGCCTTACGCTGAAGATCAGCAAGTGTGAATTTTTCTAGTCCCAGGTCACTTTTCTGGGAATCGTCATGTTTGACCAAGGACATTATATAACTTCAGATAAGGAGAAGGCAATTTATGAGTGGCCCACCCCCACTTCAGTCAAGGAATTGAGAAGTTTTTTGAGGGCATTTACGTTCCCCAAGAAGTTCACGCCCAATCTTTCTGAGGTGGCAGCGCCCTTGTATAAGGCCAGTGGCGCAAAAGTGCTTCAGTGGTCCCCCGTTTTGGAGGATGCTTTTCAAGCAGTAAAGTGCACCTTGTTGTCCACGTCCATTTTTCGTCATGTTAATCCTTCAAAGGAGTTCATTGTGTCTTCTGATGCCTCCAACTTCGCCATAGCAGCTGCCTTTTTACAAGTAGGCGAAGATGGTATAGAGCATCCAGTGAGATATTTTTCTAGGAAAATGTCTTTGCATGAGTTAAACTACGCTGTTTATGACAAAGAGTTACCAGCAGTGGCGGAGGCGTTGACATATTGGCGTCTTCACTTGCATGGCTCTTCCCAACCTTTCTGAGTGTGTACAGATCACCGTGCCTTATTTTACTACCACACTCCTCATGTCCTAACTCCACAGCAGACCCGTTGGCATGAGATACTTGCCCAATTTGCATTTTCTTATGAGTTCACCAAGGGCAAGGAGAATGGGTTGGCGGATGCTTTGAGCTGCAGTCCGCATTAGCTCCTGATCCAAAAGAGGTAGAGGTTTATAACTCCCAGTTGATATTTCTGCCAGACAAGATTGTGTCTCAACTTCCCTCTCCCTGGCCAACAGGCCATCGCTTGCTCCTCTGGAAATTGCAGAGGAATACAGTATGTTCAGGAAGGTAGTCCTTTCTCAGCCATTATCGGCCAAATATACTATGGTACTTGCCAAGAGCAAACTGAATCAGGAGGATCTAACCAGGGGTTATTATGTAAAGGATGAGATGGTGTGGTTTCAGGGGCGCGTATGGGTTCCTGCTGGACCACTTCTCCTGGAAATCATCTGGGACCATCATGATGGAATCACCGTTGGTCATCCTGGGAAAGCAAAGACCTTGGGGTTAATTTGAAGCACCTACAATTGGAAGGGTTTACCTGCTCAGGTGGGACAGTATTGTAAACAGTGCTTGATATGCAATCAAATGAAACCCAATTGGCAACCTTTAGCTGAATTGTTAGTACCAGTTAAAAAGGTTGAAGTGCCCTGTACTTCCCTATTAGTGGATTTCATTGTGGAATTACTTGTTTCTGATGATTATGATGCCATCATGATGGTGAACCGTTTTACAAAGTTCGCCACTTCATTCCCTGCAGAACAATAACTGCGGCTGAGATGGTGTAAAAATTTACTCTTTGGTTGCTATCAGCAAGCAACCCAGTAACCTTTTTACTGCACAGGTTTAGTTTCCTCATGCACTTCTTTGCATTGTATAGAATGTATTATTAATTGATAATAGTATTGAGACTATTATTTATAGTTGAGTATGAATTATATTTTGGCCCAACGCTCAGCCAGTATTTCTGATTAAATTCTCGTGAAGTCATAATCATAGGGATTTGTTCCCTATGCTCTTGTCCACCCGATCTTTGCTGAGATACCCTGGTGACAGTCTCTCTTGGCCCAACACACAGCTGGCAGCTATCCCTGATTGTGGCTCCTTCTTCTATAGATCCCTGCTCAGATCTTTACTCTTCTCTTTGAGAGTCTTCCGAATTATTTCCCTCTGCAATAATATTCTTGAGTTAGAACTATACAATAGAAGCTGATAGTTTAGCTATACACCAAATTGATAATGTAACTAATGTTAATACTGTAAACACTGGTTTTTTATTATAATAAATCCTAGGGAATATATATAGTAGGGAATTTAGCTGTCTAACCCTCAGTTGACACCTCTTTGATGAAACGGCAGCTGTTACCATTAAATCACCTATACTTGTCTCAGCAGTGATGGTCTTCCCCATCCTGGCTAGGGTTCCATCATTGGACATCCTTGAGACCTCAAACGGAAAGAGTTGGAAAATGTGTCCCTAACATTTTCCTCTCAATCCAAGCAAACCAACCATATTTGGCTAGCGACCTGCTTAGGTAATGTGACTTAAAACCCATTGTGGCAGGTCACTCACCAACTGATCAATTTGCTAGTTGCAGGTGGCATCACTCGCCTTGCAACTTGCTATTCATTTCCAATCAGTCAGTGATGAAACCTGACCAATCCCAATTGGTATACCTGATAGTTAATCACTATCAGATATGGGACCATCTAGTACTAAAAAAAAATCACTATCAGATACCCCTATTTTGTCAGCAACTCCACACATGATGAGATCTTAAGTATTCGTCCGGATTGATCCCTGACAGATATGACCAGGCGAATATCCCAAAATCCCCCAAATGTAATTACTCTAAAACTAGGGTCAACCAATTTCCGATTCACTTCGCCTTAGAGAATTTTCCCCTAGCAATCCCAGGTAATCTAACAGGCTGGGAATATGGTCAAAAATCCCAACACATCCCCCTCTTGCCTAGATTTCCAGTGAGGAAAGGACTGGGGCATGAGAACACCGCTTCAGACACTTGGTCAAATACTTCATTGATTCAAGTGGAGTACACTCGTCAATACTCAATGCTGCTTGGGACGACCTTTGGCATACAGCGTTTTTCCTCTTCCTCCTCACTACCACCTTCTCAGAGCGCGGTCCCCACAATCTTTTGTCATGCTGGGCTGATTGATTTACTCATGACAATATTAGTCCAGGGATCTGGTTTTTCCCCGTCAGGGTATATGACCTGCTGTCATATTCAGGATTTTTGGTCCAGCGTCATTGATTTCCTGTTTTTCTCCTCATCCTAGACAGGAGACTCTTGCCATCGATGTTTGTTTCATGGCTCAATTAAGAATACTTATTTTTATTCGCCCTTGTTATTTTTCTCATAACCTCTTGGCTTAAGTCATTCCTAATTCTTCTCTTGGAGAGCTTATCTCATTAATTTTGAGATTAATTTCTCCAAAATTGGAGCCTAATGGATTTTAGAGTGCATAATGTCAACTTCTATATAAGTCTGAAATCCCCCCTCATCCAGCGCATATGTCAAATTCTGAGTCACGCTACCAGCAGCTCCTGAATAGTTTGTCTGATTCAGACCTCCGTCTCTTCCAGCAGATAAGTCAGGATGCTTGGCAGAACCTCTTTTATGGTCCTTCCAGGACTCATACACCTAGTCTGGTGCAAGTGGCTAGTCCTTCCATTGAATTACCAGAAATGTTAATTAATCCCTCCAAAACCAGTCGGGCTATCATTTCAAACAACTCTCAGCTAACTCTTCCTCTGCCGTCAATTCCAGAGTTGGACTTCAGAACTCTCCTGGACTCAGCTCCTTTCACTGATGCTCCAAACATCATCATAGATGCTCCAGAGATTATGCTGATTGCTTTAGATCATTAATTTCTGGCTGGGTCAGACTTGCTCCCTGAGTTCCTCTTCCAACTTGGTCAATATTACAAAACTGCTGTTCTGTTCTCTGAGCTCTCAATTTGTAACAGTATTCACTTCAAGCTCCCCTACGCTGAACTCCAGGCCCAAATCACTGAGGCTTTGACTCTAGTGCTGAATCCCTCTGACCTTGATAACCTTCTGGATTGGGATACCGCTGCTTATGCTCTTTGCTTTGCTGGCCAAGTTCTTCGAAGTTGGTCCACAAAGCTTCCAGCCTTTCCTGGGTTTACCATTTGTTCAGCTTTAGCTTCCAAGAAGCCCATAGTTATCACTTGCAGGATGCAATCCACTCCCTGCACAACTATCTCTTCTCCAGCGCTTCCCATCGGTATCTTCCACTGATGGCATTGGTAGGGGCATGATTTGGCAACCCCCATCCAGCATCCCTTATTCACTGCCAGCCCATATTTCCGGTGTCCTTGATGAAGCCCATCGTCAGGCGCTCAGGACTAATCTTCCAGCTCCAGTGTTATATCAGGATTACTTGGGGTTATTCACTGATTGCCTCTTTTTATACTGTTGCTTTCCTCCCCACTCCAGGGTTTTGTGATTGGCTTCATCTGACATCTCAATTTCCCTTCCCCTAGTCACTTTCTCTCAGGGCTCAGCGTCCGCTCAAAGAATGTGGTATCATGTAGGTCTCGCCCTCACTAGCTTCCAATCACATATTTTTTTTAGTAATAGATGGTCCCAACCCAAGGGGGATTCATCGATGTTTCCAATCACATATTGATTTTGATGGGCTGTTCATTCCTACCGCGATCCATCCTCCCTCCCCCAAGAGGCAATATAGGCGGAATCATCCCCATACTGAGGACAATCATTAGAAATAAAAAATATAAAATTATATTGGCTTTTTCTCTGTGCGGTTTATAATATTATTTCCCAATATCTTTCATCATTTTATTTACTTTATTCTTCTTTTTCCTATGTGACTTGACCTTGTTTCAGTTCAGAAGTCCAACTTTTTTCCAAACTGGGTCCTGGGTACTTAAACCTGCCAGTTTTCCATGGTTCAGAGGTCCTCTTTTTGGGAACTTAACCATCTAGATTGGTTCAGAGGTCCTTTTTTTGGACTTGACCTAATCATCAGGACATGACCAACTTAATGGTTCATCAGTCCTTTGGGAACTCTTTTATTTTTTTATTGATCCAACGCTTTAGATACTTATCGTGGACTTGATTCACAACTCTTCCATCCAAGAGATTCTTGATGGAGTAAACATTGGTCACCATCTTGTCAATAACTTTGAACGGACCTGACCACAATGCATCTAGTTTGTTTCTTCATCCAAAACCATGCATATTGCAATAGGCAACCCTTTCCCCTATTTGATATTCTTCTAAGGCTTGTCAGTTCTTGTCATCTGTCAATTTTGCTTGTATCCTTTTCTTCAAGGCTGTATCAAATGCTTACAATTGCATATCAATCAGGATACTCATCAATCATTTTAGGTATTGCTTGGTACTCATCCTCAACGTAGGTTCCACCACCAAATATAAAATTGGCGGCAACGCGGCCTTCCTTCCATATAGCAATTTAAATGGCATCTTTCCCGTCACTGTATGATGACTAATATTGTAGGCAAACGTTACCAAACTCAGGTACATTCCCCACACAGAAATTCTTCCTGCAACTAGCTTCATCAGCGTCATGGCCAGCGTTCCATTGACCCGTTCTACCAGTCCGTTCATCTCCAGCTGGTATGCTATTGACACAAACCTCAGATCCCCATTATTTTGTTTAACCTCAGGATCACATGAGACGTAAAGTTTGTCCCATTATCACTAAGCAGGACCTGCGGGCATCCATGTCATTATACTACTTAACCCAGGATGAAATTTGTGGTGCTGGTAGCGTCTACTTTTGCCAGGGCCTTCATCTTGACCCATCTTGTCAGATGGCCAATAGCAACTATGATGTACTTGACTCCCCCTGTGCTCATTGTCAGAGGTCCCATCACGTCAATGGACACTGTGTGCCAGGAAAATCCAGGGTGAACCAGTCAGTATCCAGTTGTATTCTTATATGGTTTATGCAGCTGGCACTCCACACAACAAGCTAGATAATCCGCGACATCATAGTTGATCAGTTCCCAGTAATAATACTGGAAAATATGATCAGTTGTTTTCCTCAGGCCTCCATGCCCAACAACCTTGTAAGCTGCTTGTACTATCTCTGCTCTTTTAATGGTTTCAGGAATAATAACTGCTTCCCGTTGATTGTCTTGAATACTTGTCCATCCATAGTCTTGGTGTTTTCCATCGCTTTCTGAAGCGCACCTTAGATTTTTTGGGACTCGTCCCCAATTTTTCCTTCAACTATTCTCTGGAGTAGCTCATCCACCTGCGGGTATACCAACTGGACCATTGGCAACTGTGATAAGCCATCTGCATTCTGGTGAGAAGCCCCTGCTCAGTGGACTATCTCATAATTGTAAGCCTGGAGCTTAAGTGCCCATCAGGCCAGTTGTCCTTTCAGATCTCTTAAATTGTGCAGCCAACGCAGCGAAGAGTGGTCTGTCACCACCTTAAAGTGCATTCTGTGGACGTACACCTGAAACTGCTTGCATGCGTAAATAACTGCAGGGCATTCCCACTCAGTCACGGTGTAGTTCCTCTCAGCAGCTGAGAGTGTCCGGCTCACATATGCCACTGGATGTTTGTCCCTAAGTTCATCTACTTGGCTCAGTATGGCGCTGATTGCCATCAATGAAGCATCAGTTTGAATGATAAACTCCTGATCAAAATTCATATATTTCAGAATCAGCAAATCTATCAAATACTGGTGTAACTCATCAAGGAGTCATGGGCCTCTTCATTCCATACAAATCCTTTTTTGGATCCATTAATAAATGGAATAATGGCTCAGATATTTGGGCAAAGTCCCAAATAAATCTTCTGTAGTATCTGACCATCCCAAGGAACACTTGTATGTCTCAGACACTCTTTGGTACAGCCATACGTTCTATAGCTGCTATATTCTGGGTTTGCGGCTGTAATCCACTTGAGTTGATTATGAATCCCAGGTATTCCAACTCTTTCTTAAAGAAGTAGCACTTCCTTGGCTTGATCTTCAAGTTAGCCGCGGACAGTCACTTAAATACTTCTTCCAAGTGGTGAAGGTGATCAGTAAATGTCCTACTGAACACGTTGATATTGTCCAGATATACCAGGATGCATGACAGCTTCAAGTTGCTTAGTATCGCATCCAAGCCCTCTAAAACGTTGTAGGCGCATTGCATAGACCCTGGGGCATTTTTGTTGGTTGATATAGCCCCTGCGCGGTAGTAATCATGAATTTTCTTGGTCTTCCTTTGGCAAGTCGAATTGCCAATATCCTGAGATCAGATCCATCATGGAGAAATACTTCTCTTCTCCTAAAAAATCTAGCACATCATCGATCCTTGGTATAGGATACAAACCTTCTTTGTAACTTTATTCAGCCTTCAGTAATCAATCACCACACAGTTAAATCCATCCTTCTTCTTCACAATCATAATTGAAATCACCCAGGGACTTGATGATGGAACTAGAAGCCCATGCATCACTAGTTTGCTGATTTCATCCTCCACTACTGCTTCAGCAGCTTTCAATCTTTGGATCAGTCTCATCCTTATTGGTAAATTTCCCCAGTGTCAACCTTGTGGATCACATCTTGTCTGCATCTCAAATTGTGGTCATCCTGAGCAAACACTTCCCGATACTTCTCAAATAGTTTGAGCACCTCCTCTTGCTGGCCTTCCAACAGATTAGCGAGTTGCTCCCAATCAACCAATAGGTTGATACTTTTAGCTACCCTGGCCAGTAATCCCATTTTGTCAAGAGACCCAAAATCGTGGAATCTTCTCACTTTGGCCATTGGGATCAGATGAATAAATGTGATGATCTGATTCCTCTTGATCTTCAATGGTTTTTCACTTATATTTGCTAGAACTTGAATTTCTCCATGGCCCAGCATTATTATCCCAGGAGCCACCTATGGCTCCACTCTGGACTTCTTCCAGGGCTTCTGACTTCCCCATACAACAGCTCAGGAATCTCCAATGTCAACCCTGTGTCAACTATCATCTGCGATCTGGCCAGTATGGTCCTCTCATTCTTGATCCTTAGTGGAATTCTCCAGTTCTCTAGGATTTCTGCCAGCATTTCGCGTCACTTCCTACCAACTAATTGGTGTTGAATTGGTACAATGGCATCATTGTATATCAGATTGATGAAGTTGTTTCTCCAATTCAGCGAAGGTTCACCATCCTTCTGATATACTAATGGTAACGTCTGACCCAAGATGGTCAACATATTATCCTTGAAGTTACATTTGACTACATATTTCCATAGAAACTCCATTCCAATCAGGATTTCATAGTTTTGATTCGCCAAAACTATGGCTGGCGCAGATACCACCAATGACCTGAATCATAGTGGCAGCGCACTATATGCTCCATGGGAAACAGTGGTATTTGGCCCAGCTGTCCCATATTCTTTCTGGTGTTCCAAGTCTGGCGAGATCTTCATCCTCTTTACCAGCTTGGTTGAGACGATATTGATGGGCGCTCCACTATTGACAATTACCCTCACCCTCACTCAATTCACTTGTATGTCTATATATGTACACTCAGAGTATTGAAATATAGTGTTTACTGAGTAAATGATGGCGTTATTAGCTGAATCTAGGTGTGAATAATTTGCACCAATAATTCAGGAAATGATTCCTTTATTGCACTGAAGGGGATAGACATATTAGCCTCATCTAAACGGACATTAGATAACTCTTCAGGATTCTTGGCAGCTCAAAATTTTTTTTCCAGTTGTTGGGCATATGGCCGGGAAACTTCCTGGACTATCTCAGGGTTGATTCTTTTCGCCCTGGCTCTGGTCATGGCATTCACATCCATATTGACCACTTGATATAGCTGATCCTGCTCATCGTCTACAAACAGATCACTAATATCAATTTCTTCATTCATAATATTGGGGGGAACAGGTTTCTCCGCAGCTCTAGACTGTTCCTTGTCTAGGCTGTGGGCCCTTTTTCTGAATCCTTGGTGGCTACTGACTCCTTTGCCTGAACCAAGTTAATCTGATCCTTCAGCTTTTTGCAGTGTAAGGTGAAATGTCCTTTCCCACCACACTGATAGCAGACCTTCTCCTTCTTGTTTAACTGTCTGAATTCTTTGGGCTTATTCCCCGGCATGGTTTGATTGGTAGCCTCCTTAGCTCCTTCGTTCCCCTTAGTGAGATTCAATTTTAAACCAGATTAGACTTGAAGCTTCTAATTGGGGCATCAAATGTCACTCACAAAATCTTCAAGTTATCTACCATTTGTGAGGTAGTTATTTCTGTTGCAAACATGGAAGACATCATATGATGCAAATTATAATAGGGCTGAAGGGCTTCTTGCAAAGCAATTCTAGCATCAAATTCATCTGATACTTTTACTCTGGCCAGGATCTGTGACTCCTGGTAAAATTGATCTGCGAAGCTAGCAAGAGACTCATCTTTATGGAACTGGATTCCTATAAAATCTTGCTTGCATTTTGACATGCGTGTTGTACTCCTGAACTCCCTCATGATGGCTGCATTTGCCTCAGCATACAACCAGCTGTCCCCCTCCAGGTGAGGTAACACTAAGTTTTGACAGTTGGTGTCTAGGCAATTCATGACCATCAACGCCTTTTGACGATCCCCATAGCCATTCATGGTCATATTGAACAGTCAGAAAAACGCTGGGGCGTTATCCCAATGGAATGTTGGCAATTCTGGCATTGCCCTAAATTCCTCCAAGTTATTTCTGGCTGATTCTCTTGGTTCAGCTACTTATCTAACTCGAGGAGTGACTTTGGGCGTCATCTCCAAAATGGCACTAAAAGTGGGCGGTATGTTCCTTGGGGTATTCATCTTCTCAAGTATTGTGCAAGAACTTCTTTCTTCAGCATCACTTGCCATATCATGCTCACAAGCACATCTGTGAGCTTTAAGTTCCTCTACTTGTTTGATTACTCTACAATGTCCACACCAAAATTTCTTAAATGAATGCAATCCACTTCTCGCTCTGTTTTCAGGTATAGGCCCTCTCAAATGAGGTCCCCTTCTTTCTTCTTCAACGAGTTTACTTTGTCGAGTAACTCATTCCCAAAGCTGGCTACATTCTCTACTCCTTCCTCCACCTTGGCGACTTGTTCTTCCAAGGCTGCGAACTCCTGATGGTCCACTGAGTTTAAGGCATTATGATTTACAATGGCTATCTCGGTCCACAGTTTGCAAAGCTCTTCTTTGTACAACATTATTATAGATTCTTCACTCAACTACCCCCTGTAGTGAGCACCAACTTGTAAAAATTTACTTTTTTGTTATCAGCAAGCAACCCAGTAACCTTTTTACTGCACAGGTTCAGTTTCCTCATGCACTTCTTTGCATTGTATAGAATGTATTATCAATTGATAATAGTATTGAGATTATTATCCATAGTTGAGTATAAATTATATTTTGGCCCAACGCTCAGCCAGTATTTCTGATTAAATTCTCGTGAAGTCATAATCATAGGGATTTTTTCCCTATGCTCTTGTCCACCCGATCTTTGCTGAGATACCCTGGTAACAGTCTCTCTTGGCCCAACACACAGTTGGCAGCTATCCCTGATTGTGGCTCCTTCTTCTCTAGATCCCTGCTCAGATCTTTACTCTTCTCTTTGAGAGTCTTCCAATTATTGCCCTCTGCAATAATATTCTTGAGTTAGAACTATACAATAGAAGCTGATAGTTTAGCTATACACCAAATTGATAATGTAACTAATGTTAATACCGTAAACACTGGTTTTTTATTATAATAAATCCTAGGGAATATATATAGTAGGGAATTTAGCTGTCTAACCCTCAGTTGACACCTCTTTGATGAAACGGCAGCTGTTACCATTAAATCATATATACTTGTCTCAGCAGTGATGGTCTTCCCCATCCTGGCTAGGGTTCCATCATTGGACATCCTTGAGACCTCAAACGGAAAGAGTTGGAAAATGTGTCCCTAACATTTTCCTCTCAATCCAAGCAAACCAACCATATTTGGCTAGCGACCTGCTTAGGTAATGGGACTTATTAGCCATTATGGCAGGTCACTCACCAACTGATCAATTTGCTAGTTGCAGGTGGCATCACTCGCCTTGCAACTTGCTATTCATTTCCAATCAGTCAGTGATGAAACCTGACCAATCCCAATTGGTATACCTGATAGTTAATCACTATCAGATACCCCTATTTTGTCAGCAACTCCACACGATGAGATCTTAAGTATTTGTCCAGATTGATCCCTGACAGATATGACCAAGCGAAATCCCAAAATCCCCCAAATGTAGTTACTCCAAAACTAGGGCCAACCAATTTCCAATTCACTTTACCTTAGGGAATTTTCCCCTTGCGATCCCAGGTAATCTAGCAGGCTTGGAATATGGGCAAAAATCCCAACAGGTGGCTATGCTCTTCTTCACTTATTTGTTTGCGCTTCATGGGGTTCCTCAAGAAATTATTAGTGATTGGGGACCCCAGTTTACCTCCGCCTTTTGGGAATAGTTGTCTAACTCTTCAGATTCGCCCCAGCCATTCAACTGACTATCATTATAATCAGATGGGCAGACTGAACGAGTGAACCAGTGCTTGGAACAGTTCCTGCAGTGTTACACTGCCGCGGATCATTCAGATTGGGTTTCCCTTCTTCCTATGGCCCAGTTTAGCTACAACAACACTTTGCATTCTTCAATCAGTTGTTCCCATTTTTCGCCAACCATGGGTTTAACCCCGCCTTTAACATGGAGCCCATCTGTGGATCTAAAGTTGTGGCGGTGGTGGATTTTGCAAAGACTATCAAGAAAGTACACCAGGGGGTTTCCACGAGTCTAGAGGCGGCAATGCAAGTATATATTAGAGAATGCAAATGGTAAGTGACGAGTGGGTCCAGCGTACAAAGAAGGGAATCTTGTGATGCTTGATGCCCATAACAACCTAATCAAGCAGCCATGCAAAAAGCTGGGACCAAAGAGGATTGGACCTTACCGCGTTGTTAGAAAGGTGTTCTACACCTCATACAAGTTAGATCTTCCCTCCTTGTTTCAGATCTTTTCTGTCTTTCATGAGAGCAAATTGACATTTTTTGAGGGCCTCCACCTGAGACCCCTGAAGCTTATCATGTGGATGTGGTGCCAGAGTGGGAAGTGTAGGAAATAGTATCCTCCCATAGAGTAAAAAGAAGACTTGAGTACCTGGTATCCTGGGAGGGATTCAATGCAGCAGAAAACAGCTGGGTACCAGCATGCAACTGTGCACATGCCCAAGACCTGATTATTGCTTTTCATAAGTGTTTTCCCAGGCCTCCAGATCTCAGTCAAAGTAAGCCGTTGCCACCATAAAGTTGGCCCCAGCCCACAAGAACTTTTCCTAGCGCAAGCCACTGGAGGGGGTTTGAGCCCCAAAAGGAGGAGAGGGTAATGTCATGGTTAGAGAATGACATTATAATTGAGACCAACGTCAAAGACAAAGCAGTATATCAGTAGGCCAATAAGGTGAAGCTAGGAGTCCTCCCTGGCCTCAAGCATACCATAGATCAACTCTGGGTTAAGGTGAAGTATGCCCAGGTTAGTCCTATGGATGCAGGAGAAGTTTGGCCCTGTATAAGAGCAGGTGCGTTAAAATGATCTATTTTTGTCACAAATAAAAACGTTTTGCTTCAGAATTTAGGTGAGCGTGGTCTTGGAACCCATTTTGTTTTTGCACTTTTAGCTCAGGTCAGCCGCTTTTATAATCAATTACCCAAGTTTGGTCAATTATCAAATACAGCATCTTTCCTGATGGAAGCATGCGCCTATTGGTGCACCTCAGCTTAGACCCGCTTCCCTCAATTGATTTTTGCCAAAAATCTCTTAGATTTCTTATGTCAAGACCAATCTCTCCCATTGGTCGACTTCCTTTACAATAAAATCCACTCATTTAATACACCATTTTGTATAGATGTTACCTTGGATGATCCTGTGTGTGGACCTCTTTGAGGAGGTATTGCACAACGTTAACCACTTAATTTAAGTACGCTAAAGCTATCCTCCCATGCATCGTTGGGCCGCCCAGGTTCCCTCCAACCTAGGACGCCTATTCCTTACCACTTGGTGCACCGCGTTGCTCCTATTTGATTTTTCTATAATGACAACCTTTCTCAATATAAGTTATAATTACTCCAGCACCTTCTGCTGGGCTTTAATAACTTTTGTATTAATGACTAGTTCCCTGGCGTTGACCCTGTGCACCGTGCACCTCCACGCTGGGAACAGGAGAGTTATAGACACTCTCCTTACAACCACTAGAGATCCAAATCTGATTGATAATGCATTATACGCTCTACAGGAGATGGTCATATTCTGCCTAAAGGTCCTTATTCCTTCTTACGTTCCAAATCAGACTAGATTCTCATTTTCTTTACCAGCTTGGTTGATAAAATAACAAATGGCACCCCACTGTCAATAATTGCCCTCACCTGTACTCAATTGACCAGTATATTAATATATGTACACTCAGAGTTTTGCAAAATAGTATTTACTGAGTGTATAGCGGAGTTATTTGCCAAATTATGAGTGTTAGTTATTTGCACCAACAAATCAGAAAAAAAATTCCTTATTTGTGTTTAGGGGAATTGACAGATTCACCTCATCTAATTTGACCTCATCCAGATCATCCAGATTCTCATGTATCAGATCTTGTCTGCTAGTTGGTGTCATATGGACAAGCGACCTCCTTGATTATTTTGAGTCAATTCTCTTTGCTCCAGCTCTGGTTACAGCAATAACATAAATTGACCACTTGATAAAGCTGGTTCTGTGCATTGTCATTAACAAACAGATCACTGATGTCAATGTCTTCATTTAGGATATCAGGATGAATGGGTTTAACCGCAGTTCTAGACTGTTCCACATCTAGACCGTGGGCCCTTTTCCCAACTCCTTTGTGGGTTTGGCTTTCATTTTCCTGGACCAAGTTGATTTGCTCATTAGGCTTCTTGCTGAGATGCTGGGCAGCGAAGTGGCCCTTCCCTCCGCACTGGTGACAGTTCATGTTACTCTTTTTTGTCCAATTGAACCCCTCAGGTTTGCTTCCTGGCACTGTTAGAATAGTTGGTTCATTAGCGGTTCAGTCAATTTGGTGAGATTCAAATTTCTGAATAGCTAGGCTTAAAGCTTTGATTAGTTGCCTCAAACCTGGCTCCTAATATCTTCAAGTGATCCACCATTTGTAAGGTGGTTAATTTGGTAACTAATGTAGAAGACATCATTTGATATAAATTGTGATAAGGCCAAAGAGCCGCTTGTAACATAATTTGTGTCGAAATTGGCCAAGGCTTTAGATCTGGCCAAATTCTGTGATTCTTGGTAGAATTGGTTGGCAAAGTTCACTAAGGTTTTGCATTTTTGGAATTATATCCCCATAACTTATTTCTTGCATTTTTACATATGTGAGGGACTTCCAAACTCCTTTATTATTGCAGCCTTGGCCTCTAAATAAGACCAGCTGTCTCCCTCAAGATAAGGCAACACCAAGTTTTGGTAATCTGTATCCAAGCAGTTCACAACTATCAAAGCTTTTTGTCTATTGCCACACCCAAACATTTTTATGTCAAACAGGTGGAAGAACGCAGGAGTATTATCCTGATGAAAATTGGGTAGTTTTAGCATGGCTTTGAATTCCTCCAAATTATCTCTAGCTGCCACTCTCAGCTCAGCTATCTGACTGACTAGAGTAGTAAACTTAGGGGTCATCTCCAAAATAGTTCCAAATGCTGTTAGCATATTTCTAAGAGTTGTCAACTTCCCAACTGGAGTACTTGGGGTCTTTACTTTGGCGTCAGTCACTGCATAGAGTTTGCATTCACATTTCTGATTCTTCATATTAGTGACTTGTTTCACTAGTTGTTCCATGTCTGAGCTGAGTGATCAAAAATGAACGCAATCTGCTTTGTGCTCTGTCTTCAGGAATAAAACTTCTTTGATCAAATCTCTTATTTCTTTTTCAATGACGTTACTTTTCTGAGTAGCTCATTACTGAAATTGGGAACAATTTCTACTTCTTCCTCAATCTTAGCTTTCTCTCTCCTCTAGGACAGCAAATTCTCTAGGATTGGCAGAATTCAAGGTGTTCTTATTGGCAGTTGCCAATTCCGTCCATACTTTCTCAATTCTTCTTTATATGACATTGTAGATTGGCTTATCTTACTCAACTACCACTGTAGTGAGCCTCTTATTTTAGAAACTGGGCTTGGCGGCTACTCTACTTTGAAAAAGAGACCAATTATTACAGTCTGGATTTGTTGACAGTTCCCAGAGATTAACTGCACAGGTCAAATATGTGCACAATTTGTGTTGCTTGATAGTAGTAGATATATATGAGCAATAATAGTATGATAACTATTATCCATAGTTTAAGAAATAAACCGGATGTGGTCCAATGCTAAACTTGGAATAATCCATGGAATATTGGTTAGATTGACAATTAGAGACTTCTTCCCTATTCTGGCTAAACTTAATCTGCTCTCAGATTCAGATGTTCTCAGTCTTATTTCCCATCATGCTGAGTTAGCAAAGATCTATGTCAAAGGTCTGCTTCTCTGCCAAGGATATTCAATCCTTACTCTTTATCCACACAAAAGAGTCCACAATTATTGTATTATACAATAATTAAGTGAAGATGAATAGAACTTTGATAAATTAGATTTGAGGTAAAATCTGAACCAATTTGATCAACTTTAGTAGTAAAGTTACTAGGGAATTTATAGAGAGAATTTGGTGCTCAACTCCTTGTTTGGCGCCTCAGCCATGAAATAGTAGCTAATGCTATTGAATTACCCTATAAAGTCTCTTCTGGTGATGGTCTTCTCCACCAGTCTAGGGATTCCTCCATCTAATATCCCAGAGACCTGAAAATGGAAAGAGCAAGTAAACGTGTCCTTAATATTCCTGCTCAATCACAGCAAACCAACCATATTTAGCTAGCAATCTGCATAGGTAATGGTACTCTTTACCCATTATAGCATGTTGCAAACCAACCAATTGATTTGCTAGTTGCAGTTGGCATCACTTGCCTCACAACTGCTAATTACATTCCCAATCAGTTGATGAAACCTAGCTGATCCCAATTGGTACACCTAATAGTTAATCAACAATCAACTATCAGATGCCCCAATTTTGTCAGAAATTCTGCCAACAAGCTCTTGAGCATTTGCATGGATTGGCCCAATGGATCTAAACCTGACAAATTACCCAAAAATCCCTGCACATTAACCCAAAATTGAGGTCAACTAATCCAATTCATTTGTTAGCTGGACTTATCCTCTAGCAAACCAGCAGATAACCTAGAAAGCTGGAAAGGTGGGCAAAAATCCCAACAAATACTAAAGCTGGACTGTAAGCTAATTTTTACATCCATGATTCTACTCAAAGGTATTATATTTAGATGAGCTACCCTAAAGTTATTATTTTGAAATTTAGCTCACTAAGATGTCCATCCCATAATGATTGGTATCCTAACTTTCAATTTCCTTTTTCAACCAGTGTTAAATGGCATAGAGGCTTAAAACCTTAACACGATGCCCCAGTGCATTCAGTTACTTTTCCTCATTGGCTAAATAGCCACCACTTTTATCAACTTATAGAAATCTGACAGCCAGATGCTACACAACAGACTTATCAGATTGGTGGTTTAAGGTAAAAAATCGCATCTTAATGAGGAGTTATTTAGATGGCCACAAGTTACCAACTAAAATGAGAAAATAGAATATAGTTAGACTATTATATAGGTTTATAACCCCCATAGGGAAGCATCGGACCTTCACCTAATTTATCTCACAATACCGATTGGCAAAGAATTGTACAGGATGTAGCAAGCGCGGTAGAACATAAACCAATTAGAATAGCAAGATTTAAGCTCAGCCTTGAATTTTAGCAACCAGCAACTTGAAGGATATTATTAAAGCGATTATAGATCAGGTAAAGGCTCTTTAAAAGAGTGATTAAAAATTTAGGATTTAGGTACCGGAAGGAGACGGGACGAAATCTAAGAATGAGCCCAAGCTGGATTGTGCTAGCCTCTGATTGGCTTAGATGGTGCGCGTTCTAGAGTCTAAAACTGCGTGGTGTTAATGCAAAGGTTGAGTTAAGCTCGAATAGTGCCCTTTTAAAACTGAAGATGTAAAGCAAAAACCGATCCAATAAAGGCTTTCACAAAGCTTTGGACTGGAAAATTTTGCGGCCAAATCAATCACGATAAGCGGCTCAAATAAAAGCGTAACCCTAAACAGAAGCACTCACTTTGATCTGATAGGTGCCAGCCTTGGTCAGATATCGGACCCACTTCACAGACTGGTAGTTGGACTTTTCAAACACCTTCAAGAACCGAACCAGCAGACCAGATGAGGTGAACATCAGAACCTGGGTCGGTTAGCCAGGGGTAAGCCCATCCATACCTGGAAGTTCATGGAGATGGGGGGACGGCTCCAAACCTTGGTGACGGTGGTTGGCGTTAACTCGACCTCCCCAGTGAAGCTGTACTCGGTCTGGCCCTGGAAGCGGGAGATCCTGAAATTAGGCCAGTCGAAACCCCTTACTTCCAAACGATGGCGTTCTCGGCTGGGACGTATTTGGCCTTGCCGGTGGTGACCCGGGTGGAAGTGCCGGCGGCGTTGAGCGGGGTGGGGATCTTGATGGCAACGTTGTTGGCATAAAGCTTGTTGGAGAAGTTGGCCTTCACAAGGATCTTGTACTCCACGCGCGTCTTGCCGATCTCGTTGACGACGGGGTGGACGCGAAAGGGCAGGTTGACATTCTCCGTAGAACGGTAGCGCATGAGCTCAAACTCGCCGTCGGGTGGGACAAAGCTGATGGTCCTGTCGCTGTCGAATTTTCCCAGCTTCACGCACTGGTGGAACTGGCAATCATCGATCTCGACCGAGTTGGAACGGCGCGGCCTACCGTCAGCCCGATGACATGAACCACCTACCCTGCCTTGCCCAAGCTGTCACGGTCCAGGAGCAGCCGGTCATTCAAACCAAACTTACACTCGGGGGTACCCGATAGATACGCCCGCATCAGAATCTGCCCCGAGACATCTGCGCGCAGGGTTGTGCCCTTGGTGCTCATGGATAGGTTGACGGACTCGATCACGTCAACGAAGGCCTCATTCTTGCGATACTTGATGTCCGGCCTCCGCCACGAGATGGCCCCGGTGGCTTGGATGGTAATTTTGGAGGAGTCCTCCTTCTTGCTGTTTCAACCAAAAGGCAACTGAGCTTACCATAGCCTTTTCTGACTTGACCCCTTCCGTGGTGATGTAAAGCTTGAGCGTATCGGCGTCCGTGTTTTGCGGGTAGCCGAAATCGAGGATTTCTGCTAGGTTAAAGCCTCCCCCAAACTTACCATCCAAAAGCTCGTAAATCAGTACGAAGTTGTTCTTAACCGACTCCTCGTCAAACTTGATAAAGTAGGACCTACCGAGCGAGATGAACCGGTAGCAGAACTCGAAGACGAGGGCAGCGTTGGCGTTGTTTTTGGTCACCGCCACGATGTACAAATTTTCATGCCGCACATGGAAAAAGGAGGTGGAGCCAAGGGTGATGAATGGCGCGCGTACATCCGTGTTGGAAATCACCTGGATCCGGAAGATGTCGGCCACCGACCTCCTTTAAACCATTAATTTTAATTTCCAAACAGCATATCGCTACGGCTCTTTTAGATAAATAGTATATGAATTATTAATCTTTTTTGATAGTTACCATTGACGGTAAAGTTTATGGCATAAACGAACAGCTCTTAATCCCAAACCTATTGTTTAATTCACCCCATATTTTCATTTGCAGATGAAGGTTTAGGACCGTATTCAATTTATCAAGTTTATAAATTACACTTTGGCCTATAACTAACCCAAAGATTTTAAAGGCTTCTTTAGATGCTAAAAGTTAAATGTAAAAACTCATCCAAACCTACTCGGTTGTAGATTTGTTTAGTTACGACCTCGGTGGTTTCATTAGAGACTAAAAGCCCCGGCTCACAAGCTGGAATTGGAATAAAGTGTTAAACAAGACGACCATCCTTAATGCCTACGTCTAACGGCGCGGATGCACAATAAAAGCTCGAGTATATCGAGAACTTCAATTAACACATCTTGGCTCAAAAATGAGCGCAAGAAATAGCCTATGCTTGAATATAAATACAAACTGACCACTGCACGACAAAATAACCCTTTAATTTAAATATAAGATCCAGGGAAACTTTAGAATCGCCTTGAAAACGATCAGAAAGCTTTATTAAAAGCAGTTCCAAGTAAACCGGGGTCTGAAAAAACCAAGCAGGAACAATAAAATTTAATGGGCCCAAGTCGATAGAAAAATGGATGCCGTTATTAGAATCAATAACAACCCAAGTCATATGATTGGTCAGTAAAAACAAATTAGATCTATAAAGAATCACCAACCCAACTCAGTTATTAGGACAGGTTAAAGACAGCCCAACATTTAAACCCCAAATCTAAACCAGCTATAAAAAAGC
This sequence comes from Massospora cicadina, assembly GCA_022478985.1. Classification (NCBI taxonomy): domain Eukaryota; kingdom Fungi; phylum Entomophthoromycota; class Entomophthoromycetes; order Entomophthorales; family Entomophthoraceae; genus Massospora; species Massospora cicadina. The sequence goes on along the minus strand of JAKSZP010018440.1, from coordinate 101,741 downwards.
CACCCCCTCAAATTACCAAATTGATGCCAATTTATTTAGAATATGCTGAACCATGTCAAAACTTCAACAAGTTCACTTAACCCAGATCCATACTATCAAGCAAAATGATTCAAAATTAAAAGATGGATCCAAAAAACAACTCACTGAACTGCAAACTTACTTAAGATCCTGACGATAGAGCCGCGAGATCAACACCTCGCCCTTTTGATTGTAGATGAAGAAAGCTGAGATCATCGACTACTGCAACACAAATTCTCAAGGTAAGTATTGAAAGGAGGAAATGAAAGCGTTCGCTTCAATTGGATTGATATTGTGAATACTCTAGGTTGAACCAGCTATTTTACAGTCACCAGCCAATAAGTTATGATGAGAAGAATGAATAAATTTCTGTGGTAAGGGTGTGGTGTAGCCTTAAGCAACACTCAATAAAATTGGCTTAGCCAAATTTTAGGTGGCTTATCCAGGTATAACCATCAGCGCCTCCATGAATGTACCAACATTTAAGAGTATTTTAAGGTTCTAAATACCTAATTTAAATACCAAATTTAAATCAAATGCTTTTTATTGTCCTGATAACTGAAACTCAAATCCCCGATGGAGTTAAACTTAGATTGGTGGCAGCTCAATTAGCTCTGCTATAAAGTTCTGAAACTAGGTGGTTATATATCTCATCGCAGTGGATTTAAAGGTTTGAGCTGCGATCCATTTTCAAAGCCCTTTTCTGCAAGTAAAAATCTAGGTAAATATTTCCATTTCATATTGATGATATCAAGTAAGCAAACCATATTGTGTGAATTCAAATTAGTTGATCAGGGTTCACATTTTGTAGAACTGAGTATATCAACTCAAACAGTTTACCCCAAGATTTGAAAAGTTCCATTTTTCCGCCTTTGAAAAAGAAGGTTATCAATTCGACCTGTATGTTTTTTATGTTTGTTCGCGCATAACTCTGAAATACTGGACCAATTCGGATAATCATCTTCTTCAAAAATAGAGGATACTCCAACTTAGGTCCCATCTTACTTTTGTAAGTATTGGGCAAGTATCTGCCCATTAATTTAGTAAGTATATTAAAATGGGCTCGGAAGCGATGGATACTTGTGGGACTAATACAACTCCGGATAAATTTAATTCCGGCATCGGTGAAGTGATAGCTTCAAAGCACTTGTTATATCCTATGGCTGGGGGGTATGTTCAAAATTCAGTCAGTATGAGCTCATAGCAGGACAAGCTTAAATCATTATAGATGGCTATCGTTTTTGCATAATTTGACCAATAAACTCATCTAAATTTAATAAAACGGAATTATTTTAGATAGCGATCAATAAATTTACATAGATTGACTAATAAAAGCAACCAAATCTAATAAAATGAATTACTGTAGATGGCGATCAGTAAATTCAGCACACGTTGACCAATAAAATCATCTAAATTTAATAAAATGAAGTATTATAGATGGTGATCAGTAAATTTAGTATAATTTGAACAATAAAATCAACTAAATTTAATAAAATAAATTATTAGTATATTTGTTTATAAGATAATATATATAATAGATATACAATGAGTTTTAATTTTATAGAGAAATAGTAAGGGGTCAAAAACAATATATAGAGATAGTAAGATTTAATAGAAGTAGGAAAAAGAGCCACTTTTAAAAATGCACTAATTTTTTGAGGTGAAAAGAGCTGGGGGTAAAGTTTTTTAGGGAAAAATGAACCTTCTCAAAAAAAATTTTGGAAAAAAGAACCTCCTTTAAAAAAGCTCTAAAAAGTATGAAATAATTGAGAAATTAAGCCTACTCAATAAAACCCTTTTTGAAGTCGGCGCCATATTTTAACTGACTTATAATAGGTATTTATAACTTATATACTCAGTACTACTTATTCTAAGTTGCTTATAGTTTACACTTGGACACAATCGAGACATAAGATATAATTTGTATTTATGAGCAAAATTCTATAATCAGTTTAAAATATGGCACCGACTTCAAAAAGGGTTTTATTGAGTAGGCTTAATTTCTCAATTATTTCATACTTTTTAGAGCTTTTTTTAAAGGAGGTTCTTTTTTTCCAAAAAAATAATTAAAATTTAAGTTTAGAGCCAAAAGCTGAGCCGATTATGCTAGAGGAGGTATTTGTATAAATTAAATAAAAAGTTGTTTTGAAGCTATCGCTTCACCGATGCAGGAATTAACACTTTGTTGACCAGCAATTTTACACAGAAACTGTCATGTCACCGGCTATCATTTTGTAATTGAATATGGAAGTAAAGTAAAACATTCTAAATAATCTCCAATAAAGTTTATTTAAACTGAATGAAATGAAATTTAACTTTGGATATATTTTTTTAAAACTTTTAAAATTTTTGTTTGGTAGGGGTGGTTAGCCGAGCGGGTAAAACTGCTTCCATCCCTAGTGCAGGTTTTGAGTTCGAAACCTGTACTGGCTAGAAAACATTCTCGGTGTGGTATATTTGTCTCAAGGTCGACCCACCTCGAATAATTTTTTTTAAAAATTTTTGTTTGGTATCATATTGTTGACCTATGACGAGTAACTTGTCACTGGTCAACAGTGTTAAGTTTATCCGGAGTTGTATTAGTCCCACAAGTATCCATCGCTTCCGAGCCCATTTTGATATACTTACTAAATTAATGGGCAGATACTTGCCCAATACTTACAAAATTAAGATGGGACCTAAGTTGGAGCATCCTTATTTTTGAAGAAGATGATCATCCGAATTGGTCCAGTATTTTCAGAGTTATGCATGAACAAACATAGAAAAAAAACATACAGGTTGAATTGATAACCTTCTTTTTCAAAGTCGGTTGATAACACTGGCTGATAGTATCACAGTTGGTAAATTTTCCTTGTGCTGAGCACCCAAAGAAGTTTATATATAAAAAAGATTAGGAAAAAAAGAACCTCCTTCAAAAAAGCACTAAAAAGTATGAAGTAATCGAGAAATTCTGAATACTTAATAAAACCTTCTTGAAGTCAATACCGTATTTTAAACTGAATTATGATAGTCATTTAAAATGTACTAGCGGAGTTACCCAGCATCGCTCAGGTTTATTTATTCCTAGACAATTTGAACTGATTAATTTAGGTTTTATATTATAGTTTACACAAAACTGCTTACTCATTACCATTAAACATATCAAACTGATTAATCACCAACTGCTTACCCAATTCAGTTGAACCTACCAAATCAATCAAAAACTACAAACCACTTAGCCAAAACCAAGTGACCATATTGAATTACTAATACCATCAAACCACTTGGCAAAGCCAAAGAACCTATCAAATCAGCCAAAAAACCTACCAACCACTCAGTCAAAGTAATTTGATTTTATTTGAGGTGGGCTGACCTTGGGACAAATATACTGCACTGATAGAGAGGATAGGGAGTAGGGAGCAAAAATATAGGAGTGGAGGACAAAACCTAAGTACTGGGGGTAAAACCTTCCTGCACATGTTCTGATAGGCTGGGATTATATGAATCTAACTTCACTGATTCGCTTGGTCAGACCTAGGCATGGTGCATGAATCCACATGTATTGATATCCTCTTGGCACAGAAAATACAATTAATGCAATTTCTGCCACAATGGGATTTGAACCCCACTATGTGAGGGGTGATAGTGGGATATCCTCCCAACTATGCCACACCCCCTCACTCAGTCAAAGTAATTGAATGTAAGAAATAAAGTTCACTAACTCCTCGGCCAAATAAAATTAAGCTTTATCAAATCAATCAAGGTTATTAACTTTCAGCTAAATCCAATTTAAATATCTAATCAATAAAAAAACCACCAACCACTCACCCAAAACTATTGGATCTATCAAATTGCCCCAAAAACTTTGACCATTCAGCCAACTAAAATTAAACATAGCATATCAAAAATATCACCAAACTGCTAACCAAAATATCTCTATATTTAAATATCATTATGTGTATAGATGGGACATATCATCTTTTAATCTACTGAACCAATTTTAACCCAACTTGGCACAAATATTTTATGAATAGGGGGAAACAACATAAACAGGTATAAAATTTATAATAAAAAGATCAATAAAGTATTTTTAAAGTGAATGGATGATCAATAGTCAAGCTAAAATATCTTAAGGTATAAGTGCTTAAATTGAAATTGATTGAAAACACTCAAAAATTCAGAACTTAACATCATACTGTTCAAAACAAAACCAAAGTAAACGCAGGTACACAATACTTATAAATAAATTTAATAATTACATTGGCTCATCATTTTATTTTTAGTTTTAGCTATTGCTTGCAATATCAGCTTTAGCTAACTATATAAATAAACTACTAAACCACTTAGCTAAAACCAATGAACATACTAAATCACCAATCAAAACTGCTGACAAAACAAACTAAACTTATAAAAACAAAAAACCACTAGCAACTTACAAAACTAATTAACTTATGAATCAACCAATTCACTAACCGCTTACTAAAACCATCAAGCTTATTAATCAACCTAAAGCCACCAACCGCTTGGCAAACTATTTAAACTATCAAATCTATAAATATCAAACTGCTAATTCATAACAATATATTATTACCATTTAAACTTATAAAGTATCACTTCTTATATATTAAAACTTTTTATTTTACTACTATAAAAATAGTTGACTAATTCAGAACCCTTTGCAGGCATTCATACAACAACTCACTAAAGTTATATCTCAATTGAATTAATGGTATATAAATGCATACAAAACAAAAAAAGCATTCCTTTATATATATATATTAGTGTAAAGTTGATTAAATATCAAAGATCAAAAAGTTATATGGTAAGCTAAACCCTCAGTTAGCTTATCTCTTCAATTATTGATCATCTTAACCTAACTTGGTTGTATCTATCAGCTGATATGATTCACCTCATATCAGATCTAAATATATAATCATAAGCATGATCTTAATCTACCATGCTAGTATACAACATGTTGAGATTTTGATATGACTGGACAATAAATGCTGAATAGTTGTAGCAATTTAGCTAATATCCATCAGAAATGATTTTAACAGGGTAAAAATATTTGAGCGCCCTGAAATAAGGCAATACTGAGCCCAGAAAGGATATTTATTGGATTGTTCCAAATATGGTGATAAGGTAATATCAACTTATGACAAATATTTAATAGTTTGCCTCAAACTAAGACAATAGTGAATTGAATAATAATAGACTCCGCTGGAGCCTCTCAGTTATGAAGATGAACCAATGAGAATATAGCGGAAAAAATTAGCCTAAGCCAAAGAGTCAGAATTGAACAAAGTTGTGGACATAGTGTGATGAGAAATCTAGAGAGGGAAGATTGTTTATAAGAAGAAGAAGAGAGTGGAGCAGAAGGAATTTGCTATTTAATTATTTAAATAAAGTGGTGTCACCAGAGCTTTTGCTTCATGTTTATATTAAATTTATTAAGTTCATCTCAGAACTGATGATCTTTATATTGTCCATCCATTACTCAGTAGAAATAACCCTGTGCAAACCTTATGGCAGTTGTTTACCATAATGCCAATTTTATAACAGTGGTCTCACTACAGGGGTCCCATTGAACTACCACATAAATAAAAATAAAAAGTCTCTAAGCGCTGGCCATGTTGCATTGGGCCTTCATTGATGGGGAATCATCATGGCACACTGCACCAACCAGATACACAGAAATTAAACTTTTTTGGATAAAGTGCTCAAGAAGCAGGATAAGATCCTTCAGGGGATTAATGACATAATAAACCAGCTCAACAACATGTTAAGCTAAATATGGATCCTTAGACAACAAAACAGGCAACTTGCTAATTGCCTGGATGACACTACCAAATGACTACATTGTGTGAAGCAGAAGTTGAACAGCACCTCCCACCCTCAGCACCCTCATTGGAAAGTGGACAAATACAAGGGACTGCTTGTGAAGATCAGTATTATAGTGAATATGAGGCAAGATATTCAGTTGAGGAGCTCTTCATCAAACATGCAGGCAGAATGAGCTACTCAACCATGATGGCAGATCCAGAGGTGATTGTGTCTCAGTGAACCAATTTCCCCAGGTGATGGCTGTACTACCCACCAAAGAGACCCGTATTACCCTTAAAGCAGCGAACAAGCCATGCGCCGCTGAACCTGCTGAATCAGCTCCTGGACAAGATACTGCCTATGGGTCATACCCAATTTCTCAGTATACTCCAAAGGCTCACAGTTATGAGCAGGTGGAGGAGTTTTGTATTAATAAGCTTCCTCTGTTTGACCACAATGGGAACATTCATGAGTTCTTTAATGAATTGAGTTTGCAGCAGAAGATGTATCAGATCAGTGTAAGGCTAAATTGCAGATATCTGCCTTGGATGTTGGAAGCACTGTTTGTCACTTTCTATCTTTCAAGCAGTTCTGTTAAATACCAAGAAGTGAAGAATAATGTGCTGTGGTTGTTTGGAGGTACCACAAAGATGTCACAGTGGAATGCCAAGTTCTTGATTATTGGTTTCCATTGTAATGAGACCCTCGCTGCATTTGCTGAACAATTTACAACGGAAACCCATGTTTTAATAGGAGCAGGCACTCTATCCAAAGCTGATGTGGGAATTGCAATGACCTCTTCAGTGAAGCTATACTGCAAACTTTACAACGTCATGGCTCCAGTTTTGCAGGATGATATACCTCTGCTCAATAATGTTCAATTTTGTGCCATCTATCCACCACCTTTACTCCCCCTAATACAGATTAGAAAACTTCAGCAGCCATCACTAAACCTTCTTATTCATATGAATCATTCTGCCCTGCTTTTATTCCACCCAGTAACCTGAGATATTATTACAACTATGCGCTCTTGCCCTCAGCTGAGTTATCCTCAGCTGTCTAACTTCTGGTCCAGACCTGTTTATGACAATTGCCAGCAGCTTAACTTTTGACCTGGGCATATTTAAACCAACCGTCAGCAGTCAAACTATTTCTGGGTCTGATTATGCTGATTGCCAACAGTCAAACTATTGGTCTGGCCCATCTTATGATAACCAAGGATGTGGGCCCTACAGAGTAAATTTTTTTGATTGCAGTCACCCTAGGCACCTTAAATATAGTTGCCATAATCATCAGGTCCATTACATAAATCAGGACCAGTACTACCAGGGAAAAGATGGAGCGGAGTAGAGATGAGACCCTTTACATCCGCTATCCTAAACCTAAAAATCTTACCAGAACCTATTGAAGCATATTCCACCAGAGTCCCTCAGTATGATGATAAGTTCCTATATCAGCAGATGGCTGGGAAGGTAAATGTACTGACAAGTGCAAGTAAAGGCCACGGAAGATGAAGGGCCCCAGAATAATCAAAGCCTTACAACTGTCAAATTTTCAAACAAATTTCTTCCAACAAGATGGGATTATCCTCAAATGCGCCTTCTCTGAAGAAAGTAAACGTCGCTCTCCTGGTGAATGCTATTGTTAAAGAATACCTTAAAGTTGGTGAGGTGATTATGAGCTATCTTGGAAAGAGAGATCATTTAAATGTCCTCATATTAAACAGTCAAAAGTCTTCTTATTCTGAGCGTACATGCTGTGACTTTTTGTAGCAAAAAACTGAGTCTGTACTATTATAGATACAGGTGCCCCGATCAACATATTTTCTATCAAGTTGATGGTGAAGTTGATGTTTAAACCTAATGTTAAACATCAAATGGTGTTTGGGACTGCTGGAGCGAAAATCACAGTCTCAAAGGGAGCGTACATTGTGCTAATTTTGTAGTTTGGGTAAATTGCCCTTGTAGCTCCAGTGATAGTGTTACCAAAAAATTATTATGGCCTGTTAATTGGAACTGCTTTCATTCAACGTTTTGGTGCTGTCATTGATATGATGAAGGAGACCTTCAAAATTTTGGGCAGAAAATCCTAATTTATTTTACATCCAGCGGAGTTCTGAAGTATATGGTGCATATGGGACATGTCAATCTTGCCTATAATGATGGTGTAACCCCAGTTTGCTACTGTAAACTAGAAAAGAAAACCCAGGCCCTCCCCCAGCAGAAATATGAATATCAAGGGCTACTTCTCAGAGCTGCCAGGTCTATATCCATCCCCTTTGGCCACCAAGTAATAGTAAGCACTGAGTTAGAGGTGGATTTAAAAATGGGATCTATGGGGAGGTTATTGATCCTTATCAGAATTTGTAGCTTGAGCTCCATGTGGCTCCAGGCATTATTCTGCTGGGACACCAAGAGATCAAGGTTTTACTAGAAAATCTACAAAAAGAACTATTGCAGATCAGCCAACTTAAAATAGTGGCATATCTACACTTGACCCCTGTTGAGGAGGTTCTTCATGTTCACAATTTTGGGTCGCTGGATGAATTTGGTCTACCCATTGAATTGCAGCCCAACGTAATGGCAGTGGTACCGCACAAATGTTTAATTGGTTATTGGAAGAACATAAGGATCAGAAAATAGCTTTATTTCAAAATATAAGGGGATTTTTGGTGTCAATGATCATGATTTAAGGTGCACTTAAGGGGTGATCCATTGATTGGACTCTGGGGATATTCCCTCAATTAGGTCTCAGACAACCCTCCAATTGAGAGCAGCTGCAAATGTAGTTACCAAGGAGATTAGGAAGCTACTGGAGCAAGGGATTCTGGAACTGTCAAAGAGTTTGTGAGCTTTTTCCGTTCTAATTGTAAAAAAGAAGGGCGGTACAAACCAGATTGTAATAGACCACTAGAAGCTCAACAGTATCGCCAAAAAGGCTCATATCTCTTGCTGCGGATTGATGATGCTTTGGATCAGTTAGTAAGAACTTGTTTTTCCTTGACAATGGATTTGATATCAGGTTACTGGCAAACAAGTTGCCCATGACGGAACAGAAGAAATGCGCCATAATTACATTTAAAGGGCTCTTCCAGCTAACATGTATGCCTCAAGAGCTATTTAACACCCCAGCTAAGTTCCAACGGCTATGGGAACTATTCTTGGTGACCTGTAGCTGTTTTGCATTCTCGTGTACCTCAATGATATTAGTGTTTTTTCTTAAATGTTATATTAGCATCTTACCATTTGGTGGAGGTATTCCGCCAGCTTGCTGATGCCAACATCAAGATTAAACCTCAAAAATGCCACTTCTTCAAGGACCAACTGGAGTACCTTGGGTTTGTGGTTGATGCAAAGGGGCTTAAACAGCATCTGGCTAAAGTGAAGGCTATTCAGTAAAATGACCCACCGAGTATCAAACACAATGTACAGGAGTTTTTGGTGATGGATTGGTGCTGCTGGCGCTTTTCCCCAACTTCAGCTGTATTGGAGATCTATTATTTGAGCTACTAAAAAAGGATGCCATATTTGACTGGACTGAATGACAACAATGTTCCTTTGACACACTTTGGATAGCATTAATCAGTGCATTGGTGCCACGCTACCCAAATTTTAATAAAGAGTTTAACATGCAGATGAAGTTTCTCTTTCCAATGTTGGGGCAGTTGTATCCTAAAGGGACGATGAAGAGGAGGAGCACCTTATTTCATACTGCAGTCAGATCCTGAACTGCCATGAATGCAATTATACCATGACCAACTGGAAGCTCTTAGCGGTGATCTATGCATACAAATAATTTAGAGTGTACTTGAATGGAGTAAATTTTAAAGTCATAACGGATCATGCTTTGTTTAGCTGGTTGCAAAACCTCAAGGAACCAGAAGGGTGTCTAGCCCACAAGCTCTCAAACTGCAAACTTACTGAACAAGATAGTTCTCTGATATGGAACCAAACACCAAAATGCAGATTGATTATTGAGAATAACAACTATTGCCATTACAGCTGATTAAGTGATGTAATGTATGCCAAAATGCTCAGTGGCAGATATGATGACAAAGCTTCTCAAGTTTGAAGGCATTAAATGAGATGTGAGCTAATACCTTACAGAGGAACGGTGAGTTGTATAAATGGATTGGAGATTATATGGTAAACTTTCTGCAACCCTTGGCGCGTCCAAACATTATTATAAGCGCAAATAAGGCAGTAGGGCATGGTGGATTGCGCAAGACGTTAGAATCGTTGTGCCCTCAGTATTATGGGAGAGCATGCACTTTGGCGTGCTTAAGACAATTTTTCTGCTGCCACCAGTGTCAGGTGGAAAAGCTATTCTGTAAGAAGACTTCATAACGCTTAATGAAACTGCATTTTGCTTGGCATACATTTTCCATTGACATCATGGGGCCCCTGCTGACATGAGTGAACTGTTATAAATACATTCTGGTGGCAATCAACCACTTGACCAGGTGGTTTGAAGCATGGGGTGATACAGGATTTGGGGGCGGTTACAGTGGCCAAGTTCATAGTGGAATGTATAATCAGCAGCATGGCTGTCCTCAGCTCATCCTTACTGATAATGAAATCAACTTCACCTCTCACATCCTTCCAAAGCTAAATGAGCTTACAGGGGTTCTGATGACCCCATATCATTAAAATCCAATGGTATGGTCAAACGGATTAATGGGATCTTAAAGAACATAATCCAGAAATTAGTAATTAATTAACCTTCAGATTTGAGTTCTCTCCTTTCCACCGCCATCTTTGCTTACAACATTAGCTAACTCTTTGTGTTAAAATTTAGGGGCTTCATTGCTCATTCACAAATAAGAACCCTGATTGTTAAATTGCACAGGTTCAGTTTGTGCACTCTTTGCATTGTCTGAGCATATGTGATATTTGATTGAAAATAATATGAAGACATTTATCCATAGTAGAATAGATAACCATTTCTGGTCCAATGCTCAACCTGCTTTCTCCTCAAAATATTCCTGATGTCTTCAGTAGGGATTTATACCCTTATCCGCTTAATTTGATCCAATCTCAGATCCCTCAATTTACAGCCTTTCCTCTGGTGACACAAAGTCAGCAGCAATTCCTATCTTAGCTCAGCTTCTCTTCTAAGGATTCTCATCTAAACTCTTTATCCTTCTAAAGAGTCCCCAATTAAAGCATACAAGCAATAATTTCCTGAAGTTAAATAAACTAAAACCAATAATAAATTCTACTAAAATTGAGTTTTCTATTAAAGTAAATTAGCCTGGGAATTTATAAAAAGAATTTGGTTCCCAACCCTCAGTTGACACCTCAGCTATGAAACGGCAGCCATTGCCATTAAATTTCCCTTTGTCATCTCACCAGCAATGGTCTTCCCTATCTTGGTTAGGCTTCCGTTGTTGGATATCCTTGAGACTTAAAATGGAAAGAACCAGAAAATGTGTCCCTAACATTTTCCACTCAATCCCAGCAAAACCAACCATAATTGGTGAGTAATCTGCTTAGGTAATGGGACTTGTTTCCCATTATGTCAGGTTGTGAACCAACTGATCAATTCTCTAGTTGCAGGTAGCATCACTCACCTCGCAACTTGCTCCTTATATTCTCAATTTGTTGATGATAAAGCCTGACCAATCCCAATCAGTACACCTGATAGTTAATCATTAATCAACTATCAGATGCCCCATTTCATTGGATAATCTGCTTAACAAGATCTTAAGCATTCACCCATATTTATCCCAATGGATCTGATCCTACCAAATTAACTAAAATACCCCAAACATTACTAGCCTGAAATCTGGTTAAACTGATATCCAATTCACTCGCCATAGGGAAACATATCCCCTAGTGACTTATGGTAATCTAGATGGCTGGAAATGTGGGCAAAAATCCCAACACCCCCTCTTGCCTAGATTTCCAGAAAGAATAGGATTGAGAAAGGAAAATACCACCTCAGACACCAGGTCAAATATTTCTTGGGTTCTAGTGGAGCACAGTCATTTTGCACTCAACGCTGCTCAGGACAACCTTTGGCATGTGATTCTCTTCCTCTTCCTCCTCACTACCATCTGCTCAGAGCACAGTCCCTACAACCTTCTGTTGTTCCAAGCTGATTGATTTACTCATGATAATAATAATCCTGGGATCCAGTTCCCCCGTCAGGGAATCTGACCCAATATCATATTTAGGATATTTGGTCAGGTGTCCTCAATTTTCTGATCTTCCTCCTTGTTCTCAACATGAGGTCATTGTCATCAATGTTTGTTTCATGGCACAATTAAGAATGCTCATTTATATTTGCTCTTAATAAATTTTCATCTTATCTTCTTGGCTCATATCATTTTTTTAATTCTTTTCTTTCTGAAAAGCTTATCTAATTAATTTTGAGATTAATTTCTCCAAAATTAGAGCTTAATTGATTTTAAAGTGCATAGTGTCAACTATTATAAAAGTCTGATATCCCCCTCTTATCCAGCTCATATGTTGAATTTGGAGTCGTGGTACCAACAACTGCTCAACAGCATGTCTAATAAAGATATTTGGATTCTCCAACTAATGAGTAAATCTGCGTGACAAACTTCTTCTATAGTCCCCCTAGGACTCATACTCCCTGTCAGAATTCAAGATAGCGATCAAATTGAATTCACCACTTCCAGATCAGGCTGTACCAAATCAGTTTCTGAACCTACCCAAAGTGAATTGGCTTCAGGAACCCCTCCTTAATTTTGGAGTCACGTGGGGCATCATTTCCACCAATTCGGTCAGGTGGGTGACACAATCCATTGAGGATGCCCACAAGGAGGTCATTTCAGAAGATCAGTAAAGATCATGAATGGATGAGGCCCTGACGATCCCTGAGGCACTGAGTCCCAACACACCCTATAAATATTGAATCCTTATAAGCCTGATAAATTATTCAATAACTTAAACAACTTTACAATCCTTATCAACCTTTTTTCTGCAAATTAGCAGCCTCAAGCCACCTTTGGATCTCAACGCCAGTCTAGAGAATTGTAGCGCCAACAAGAGTGGTGCTCACTACAGGGGGCTCTGAGCTGTTTTAAGTGAAAATGTCTATCACGATGGAAAATACTTACAGCCTAGAAGACCAAACTGCTGGTCAGTCAAGAAGCGTTGCCCAATGGGTTGTACCTCGCTGAATGAAATGCCAGCCACTCAACCTGAAATATTAGAATTTAGAGCTGCTTTCCAGTTCACCCTGCCTTCTATTGATGGAATTCAGTACCAACTTCAATACAAAAACCTTAACAAGGTAATACCACAACTAATAAATGGCATCTACTCTGTGGGTGCCCGCACTAGTCATTCCCGTGACTCCAAAACTGAGGTTAAAGCCTGGGCTTGTCTGCTAGAGAGTGAAAGCCAAATTAATTGGCTCAAATATCACATTAGGGGTTCTCAAATCTGACTGCCGCATTCTTCTGTTGATGGGAAAGAAGGCATGCCAATTTACTTATCTAAGGCAACTACCATTCCCCCTGAAATCTCAGGTCATCTCCAATACCCAGGTCCATGTCAACATCCCCTCAGGGTACCTGCTAGAGGTCTGAGGCCTAGACAACCCATACCCCAAAAGGAGGTGCTAACTTGTTCGGGGATCTTAAATCCCGCTTTTGCTGGATCTATATCAGTGGTGTTGGCCAACCTTATTGATGAACCCAAAATAGCAGGTCCAAACAGCCCTGCTGCCTATGTCCGCCTACTACCAGTGGAAGCTATCGCTGACATCTGAAACTTTGAGGAATTGAGAGACTTTGGCTTGGAAGCTCCACCCCTGGTTACTCTGGTTGATACTAATATCATTAAAGACCTCTTGGATGACCAACAGCATAAGGTCCTAGCGTTGTTGGAAGAATATTTGGACCTACTCTCAACCTCAACCTATGACTTTGGAAGAATGAACGGGGCCCTCCATCATGTAGAAACTGGGGATGCTCCTCCCTTACAGTCCTGACCTTACTGAAAGAGCAAGGTTGAGGAGGCCCAGGTGACCATTGAGCTAAAACAACTACTTGATGCTGGACTCCTGATGCCCTCGCGCAGCCCTTGGGCCTCTCCTCTTCTGCTGGTTTGGAAGAAGGATGGTAGCCATCAGGTGGTGATGAATTATTAATGACTTAACTCCATCACTAAAAAGGACAGTTATCCTTTACCTTGAATTGACAATTCCCTCCATCTGCTCACCGGATCCCAATACTTTTCTGCCTTGGACCTTGTCAGCGGTATTGGCAGGTTGAGCTCGTCCCTGAGGACCAAGCTAAGTGTGCGCTCAAAGCCAATGAGAGATTATTTGATCCCACCAGGATGCCCCAAGGCCTTTGTAACGCCCCGGCCACTTTCCAATGTGCCATGGATGGGATCCTTGGGGACTTGAAGCTTTCCTGCTTTCTTGTCTAATTAGATGACATTACCGTTTTTTCTCAAACCTTTAACAGGCACATTGAGCATCTATGGGAAGACTTCAATTGGCTATGAAGGGCGTCCCTAAAGCTAAAACCCTCGAAGTGCTCCTTCTTTCAGTCCAAATTAGTGTTCCTGGGGCACAAGGTTTCCAAGGATGGCATCCAGCCTATACCAGACAAGGTCACCGCCATAGAAAAGATGACACGCCCCCCAAAGCTTAAAGGATATTCAGGTATTCTTAGGCATAGTGGGCTATTATCAGCAGTTTATTCCTCAGTTTGCTGACCTTGCTGAGCCGCTGTTTTACCTCCTGCAGAAAAATGTGCCATTCAATTGGAAGCCTGAATAAGAACAAACTTTTAATGCCTTGAGAACCACTCTATATACTAAACCCATTCTAGTCCACCCTCGCTTTGACCAACCCTTCTTGTTGTTCACAGATGCGAGTGATGTCACTGATGGGGCCATCCTTGCCCAACATGATGAAAAACCAGGTCGACCACCCCATGGCCTTTTTTAGTAAGATGCTAAGTAAATCTGAGTGAAACTACAACATCACTGAGAGGGAATGTCTAGCCATCCTACTGGCCATCAAAATTTTTGGCCTTACCTCTACAGTATCCATTTTACTATTATTACAGACCACTCCTCACTCTGGTGGCTTCAACAAATGAAGGACCCCAATGGTCGACTAGCCAGGTGGGCTCTACGACTGCAAAGCTACAATTTCACCATCATCCATTGCACAGGCACAATTCACCAGAATGCTGACGGCCTCTCCAGGATGACAATTCTAGCAGCGTTGACCCCCAATGAGGATCAGCTGTATGATCTAATAGGTCAACCTGAGCAGTGGAAGTTGGAAACCCTGGAGGTCCAAACTGAACTCCAAAGAATGACTCGTGACACACAAATTAAGTATTGGTTGCTTTTCAAGAAGGTCAACAAGAAGTGGCTCCCTTGCATCCGCCCCTCCTCCAGAACTGATGTTATACTAGAAGACCATTCCACCGTGGGATGTGGGGCCATCAAAAAGACTCACAAATGGTTGAAGTAATGATGTTACTGTGACCGCATGGTAGAGACAATACAGGAGGTCCAGGAAGCATACATGACTTGCCAATCGCAAAACCAAGCCAACCCTCACTTCCAACATTTGGTTGTTGCCCCAACTGGGCCCTTCAATTTGGTAAGCATTGATGTGGTGGGCCCTCTTCCCACTGGGCTGAATGGCCATAAATATTATCCTAGCCATGGACCATCTAACCAAGTGGGTTGAAGCGATTTTAGCCCCAGCTGCTACTGCCAAAGCCACAGCCCTTTTCCTCATTTGATCCGTTTTCACCCAGTATGGGTGCCCCCAAACCTTACTTTCAGACAATGGTTTGAACTTCACCTCACAGGTAGTACAAGAACTTACCTTGCTAATTGGCACTACCCAGAGTTTTGCTGCACCTTACCACCTCTCCACTAATGGGGTGGTTGAATGGGCTAACGCAACTCTTATTACATTCTTTGAAAATTTGCTGCCTTGGACCTTGCTCGTTGGAACCATTATCTACCCAGCGCCTTGCTAGCCTACCAAGTAAGCTATCACTGAGTTATCAAGATGTCCTCATTAGAAGCCCTATATGGGCAGGCACCCTGGCTGCCAAGTAGCATCCAGCCAATGCTCGAGACCTCCAACCCTGTGAACTCCAAATTAATAATTAGGGCCTTAGCCAATGAAATTTTCTGGCTTCAAGCCTAAGCCACTCAAGGCATTATCAACACCACTGGAAGAGAGACATACCAATTTAATCTCAGATGACCCTCCTTACCAAATTTTTAATTAGGTGATCTCATTCTATTTTATCACCATTGACTTGGAGGCTGACAAAATAAGCTAGACGTACTTTGGTCAGGACCCTATAAAGTCATTCATAGGGTGAAGTCCGAGTAATCTATTGCTGACATCAACCAAAGAAACGTGTTTAATCTTGTGCATGTTCAGTTCCTGCGACCATATTCCCCCCTCTGACAGGATCTTGAGGAGGGCGTTGTTGGAATTCAAGATAGCGATCAAATCAAATTTCCCACTTCTGGATTGGGCCATACCAAATCAGTTTCCAAACCTACCTAAAGTGAATCAGCTTCAGGAACCCCCTCCCCAATTTCAGAGTCACATTGGGTGGCATTTCCACCAATTCAGTCAGGTGGGCGACACAATCCATTGAGGATGCTCATGAGGAGGCCATTCTGGAAGATCAGTAAGGATCCTGAATGGATGAGACCCTGATGATCCCTGAGGCACTGAGTCCAAACACACCCTATAAATATCGAATCCTTCTAAGCCTAATAAATTATTTGATAATTTAACCAACTTTACACTTCCTTCTCAACCTTTTTTCTGCGAATTAGCAGCTTCAAGCCACCTTTGGACCTCGGCGCCAGTCTATAGAACTGTAGCGCTGACACTCCCAGTAAAGTACCTGTAGCTAGTCCTTCCATGGAATTACTGGAAACAGTATCAAACCCTGACAAAACCAGGTTAGAAATTTTCTCAAATGCCTTGCAACCAATCATACCTCTGTTGTCAATTCCCAAATTAAATTTTAAAACTTTCCTGGATTTGGCTCCATTCGAAGATACTCCTACAATCATCATCAAACCTCCTGAAACAATGCCCTCCACTCTTGATTAATCATTCCTCACCAGATCTGACTTGCTTCTGTAGTTCCTTTTCTGACTTGGCCATTTTTACAAACCAGATGTTCTGTCAACTAAACTAGCCTTTGGAAAACGCAAACATTTAAAACTCCCTTACACAGAATTGAGGACCCAAGTAACCAAGGCTCTATCCATAGCTCTGAACCCCTCCAATCTAAAAACTATCCTATATTGAAACGTTGCAGCCTACGCCCTTAGCTTTGATGGCCAAGTTCTTTTAGTTGGGTCATGAAGCTTCCAGCCTCTCCTAGCTTCCATTGCACATTATTCTTTTTCTTCCAAGAAGCTCATAGTCGTCATCTGCAGGATGCCATCCACTTCCTTTACAGCTATCTCATTTCTGGCACATCACATTGGTATCTTCCCCTGATGGCTTTAGTAGGGGCATGATTAGGCAACCCCACCTAGTCTCCCTTGCTTGATGCCAGCTCATATGTCCAATGTTTTTGACAAAGCCTGTCAACAAGTGCTCAAGACCAATCTTCCAGCTCCAGTGCCATATAAGGATTACTTGGGGTTATTCGCCAACTGCCTATTCTTGTTATGCTGCTTCCCTCCCCAATCTGGGGTATCACGTTTAGTAACTACCAATAATTCCATCTCTCTTCCCCTAGTCACGTTCTCACAGGGATCAGCCTCTGCTCAACGAACTTGGCTTTAAGTAGTTCTAGATCTTACTAGCGTCCAATCTCAAATAGATTTAAACAGTTTTTTCACTCCTACTGCAATACATCCTCCCTCTCCAAAGCGATGACATAGGCGGAATCATCCCCAAGTTGAGGACAACCAATTAAAAATTATAAAAGCATACCTTTTCTTATAAGCATTTTTAAATTTTTCACCTCATTTTTATCAATCTTTTATTTTTTTTTCTTCCTTTTTATATGGGACCTGACCTCCACTCGGTTCAGTGGTTCTTTTTTATTTATTCCTCCAACTGGTTCAAAAGTATACTTTGACCTAAAAGTTTTCTATGGTTAAAGGTCTTATTTTTTAAGACTTAACCATCTATTTTGGTTCAGCGGTCCTTTTTTCAGACTTAACCAAATCATCAGGACACAAATTATCTCAATGGTTCAGAAGTCCTTTGGGAACAGTCTCTTTATTATATATTTTCTTTGATCCACCGCTTCAAATATCTAGCATGGTCTCAATTCACTATACTTCCATTCAAGAGATTTTTGATGGAATAGGCATCCATCACTAACTTGGCGATAATCTCAAAAGGACTTCAACCACGATTCATCAAGCTTGTTTTTTCTCCTAAACCATGCGTATCACAATATGCAACTTTTTTTGCCTATTTAGTATTCTGATAAGGCCTGTCAGTTCTTATCATCCATCATTTTTGCCTTGATTTTTTTCTTCAAGGTTGGATCAGTGCTTGAAATTGCATTCCAATCACAATATTTGACAATTGGATCAGGTACTGCTCAGCACTCATCCCCAACGTTGGTTACACCACCAAATATAGAATCGGCGGAAACACGGCCTTCCTTCCATATAGTAACTCAAACAACGTTTTTCCCGTTGCTGTATGATAACTTATATTATATACAAATGTAACCAAACTGAGGTATGTTCCCCATGAAGAAGCTCTCCCTGCAACCAGCTTTCTCAGCGTAGTAGCCAGCGTTCCATTGACCCATTATACCAATCAGTTTGTCTCCATCTGGTAAGGTACTGACATGACTCCTTGAATCCTTATTATCTCATTTAATCCTGGGATCATGTGGGATGTAAAATAAGTTCCATTGTCACTCAACAAGACTTGCAGGTATCCATGTGATATACTACTTGATCCAGGATAAACCTTGCAGTGCTTGTAGCGTCTACTTCGCCAGAGCCTTTGTTTTGACCCATCTAGTCAAATGGTTGATTGCAACTATAATGTAATTGACTCCCCCTGTAATCATGGTTAATGGTCTCATCACGTTGATGGGCACCATATGCTAGGCAAATTCTTTGCATACCAGTTAATATCTGGTCATGTTTTTGTGAGGCTTGTGCAACTGGCACTCCACACAACAAGCAAAATAATCAGCTACATCATAGTTTATAGACTCCCAGTAATAGTACTGACAAATGTGATCAATCATATTCCTTAGGCCTCCATGCCTGACAACCTTATGCGCAGCTTGAACAATTGCCACTCATTATGATGGTCTCAGAAATAGTAATTGTTTTTCATTAATCGCCTTGAAAACTTTTCCATCCATGGTCTTTGTGTTTTCCATCAATTTCCAAAGCATTTATTAGATTTACCAGGGCTTTTTACCAATTTATTTGTTAGCTTTTGATGGTTGACTTGAAAATAAACCCTTCAAGAAAACCATCAATGCTAATAGATTAATCCCATTGATGATTCCTTTGATCTTTCCCAATTTAGCTGCATAACTAAATTCATTCCAAAACCACCTCAATTGTATTTAAATCGTCCCAATTATCGTAGCTAATAATAGCTATGATATAATCATATTATGGCCAATTATGGGTCCACTTGGATGCAAGGTGGTCCCATAGCATTAACTAATTGTACCTCCTAAATTAGTGCACTAATCTTAATGCATTAAGGCTGAAGTTGGGTTCAATTAATGAAATCAATAATTTAAGCACTTAAACATAAACATTTAAAATATGGGCGTACTTAGTGCTATTGAGAGGCCTGCCAATGTCCTAATTTGGGGTGCATCATCTTTTATGGTCATATATGTTTTATTCCCCATTTATTGTTAGACGTCGAGTTATGACATAGCTCTAATTGGGAAGATTTTGATGTTGAGTAAACAACCCAAAATTGTCCCAATTATGAGAGTAAAATTGCCTTCAACCAGGCTGAAATAATTGTTATTTTAGTCAATTCATGGGCTGAATTGACTTGGGGATTTTTCATAATTATTGCCATGACCAGCAGAGGATTGGCATCTCCTGGCTGAACTCATTTAATAGATGAGTTCAGCCAGGAGATGCCCAAGAGGTATATAATACCAGCGCCTGGCTAATTGATTAATCAATCATCATTTATCATCTAAATATTGATCATTAATAACTACTATCGCTTAGTTTATTAATTCTTGTTTCCATCTGTCATCTGTCAAATATTTGTATCCGTTGCCTTTATGTTTATATTAGATAGTTGTGTGTGTTTATATTTCCTGAAGAGAAGTACATAATTGCCTGCCAGAGAAGTAGTCCCAATTATAGAGGAATAATTTCCTAATTTTGTACAAAGATAGAAGGTCTCATAATTGTTGGTGCCAGTAGACTTAAAGGTGAGCATACCAGAGTTACTTAGCTATTATCAAGGGTTATTGGAGAATCTACTTCTCAATTATGAGCAGGAGGTTTAATTGAAAAGTGAGTTTTTATCCTCAAATTCATTGTTAAGTCATTTTAGCTTGCACCATCAGCTGAAAACTTAACATTATTCTTCAACCATTCTCTGGAATAGCTCATCCACTTTCTCTTATACCACTTGGACCATTGGTAACCTCAATAAGCCATTTACATTCTGATGAGAAGCTTCAGCTTGGTGGACTATCTCAAAACGTAATCCTGTAGCTTCAATGCTCATTTACTAGTCATCCTTCTGGCTCTCTTAAATTGTGTAGCCAATGCAACGAGGAGTGGTACATCACCACTTTAAAGTGCATTCCATGAATATAAACACAAAACTGTTTACATGCATAAATTACTGTAAGGCATTTATGCTAATTCATGGTGTATTTCCTCTCAGCTGCTGAGAGCATCTGGCTCGCATACACTACTGGATGTTCACCCCTGGGTTCATCACTTGGCTCAGGATGTTGCCAATCGCCATTAATAAAACATTGGTCTGTATTATAAATTCTCAATTGAAATTCAGATATTTTAATATTAAAGAATCTAATAAATACTCACATAATTCATAGAAAGAACTCTGGGCCTTTTTATTACAAATGAATCCTTTTTTCAGATCCTTCAGAAAATGAAATATGAGCTCAGAGATTCTAAAAAATCCCATATGAATCTTTGTTATCATCTGACTATACCACGGAACACTTTAATATCTTGGAAACTTTTTGGAACAGACATTTGCTCTATGGCCTCATTTTCTGGGCTTGCAGCTGTAGTTTACTAGAGTTGATAAAATATCTCAGATATTCCAAATCTTTTTTAAAAAAGTAACACTTCCTCTGCTTAATCTTCAGGTTAGCCATGGACAGTCTCTTAAGACTTCTTCCAAGTGGTGTGAATGGTCAGTAAATGTCCTACTGAACACATTTATATCATCCAACTATACCAGGACGCATGACAACTTCAGGTCACTTAAGATGGCGTCCAGGGCCTCTGGAACGTCACAGGCACATTACATAGACTTTGGGGCATCCTCATTAGTTGATACAGGCCTTGCATGGTAATGATCACACATTCCTCCTGGTCTTCTATTGGCTAATTATTTTGCCAAT
This sequence comes from Massospora cicadina, assembly GCA_022478985.1. Taxonomy (NCBI): domain Eukaryota; kingdom Fungi; phylum Entomophthoromycota; class Entomophthoromycetes; order Entomophthorales; family Entomophthoraceae; genus Massospora; species Massospora cicadina. The sequence goes on along the minus strand of JAKSZP010018440.1, from coordinate 80,350 downwards.
ATTCCAATATTAGATTCATCATGGAAAAAACTTTGCTTCTCCTAATTGATCCAATTCATCATTGATTCATGGTAGTGGATAAAAATCCTTCTTCATTATGTTATTCAGCTTCTGATAATTGATCACCACCTTAATAGAGCCATCCTTCTTCTTCACAATTAGGATAGGGCTTGCCCAGGGACTTAGCAGAATTAGAAGTCCATGCTTTACTAGTTCTTATTTCTTCCTCCACTACCACTTTGACCACCTTTGACCATCAAATTGGTCTCATTCTTATTTGCAGTTTTTCCCCAGTGTTGACTTTGTGGATTACATTCCTTGTGCATCCCAAATCATGGTTGTCCTGGGCAAATACTTCCCAATACTTGCCAAAAAAATCAAGCATATCTTCCTGCTTTCTGCCTGTAAGATCAGCAAGTTGCTCTCAATCAACTAATAAATTGACGCTTTCCATCACCTCTGCTGGTAATCCCATCTTGGCAAAGGTTCCATATTTATGAAATTTTTTTAATAATATAGATTTTTCTTTTTATCCATTTTTTTCTTGTGCAATGGGACTCAACCTACAATTAGGTTCAGAGGTCCTTCTTTCCCCCTTCTTTCAAACTGGCTCCAAGGTATACTTTGACCTACCAGTTTTCATAGTCTAAAATCATATTTTCTTAAGATTTAACCATCTAATTTGGTTCACTGGTCCTCTTTTAGGGCTTAACAAAAATATCAGGATATAACCATTTCAATGGTTTAGTGGTCCTCCAAAAACATTGCAATTATTTTCTTTTAGATCCAATAATTTCAGTTTTTTAGTATTGACCTTCTTCACTATATGACGAGCAGCACTGTTTCTTCATGTATAGGCAACACTTGCCAACTTTTTCATTACTCATAATGTTTCCATTCTTTGGAACTTCAATACTGACTTGTCATTCATATAATAGGCCCTAATTTCATTTCATATTTCAGCAATTGATACTTGAGACTTCGTTACTCACAAAATTGTGAATTCCTTAATAATTGGAAGTTCCGTTTAATTGCTCTAATTTTTCTTTCTCTTTAAAACGATTTTTGGCATTCGTTGCCATCCAAAACATTTGAAAAAACAACTGATGGTTCTAAAAACGATCCCCTAATCACTTAGATTGATAAAGTAATGTTATATTCATCCAATTTTGTCTTGAATTGATGATCCTCATCTCCAGAATTTTTCTCATTAATTGAATAATATTGGGCCAAACGATTTCCTCCAGTATCTTGGATCAATTGCATCCTTTTTTGACCTCGTTCTCTTCATTGGTATTGTAATACAATACTCTAAATTGATTGCTTCCATATCATTTTCATCCAGTGAATAATATAAACACCTCGCTCCTCAGGACTATTTAAAGTGGACCCAATTTCAACCCAAGTTGGCTTGCTGATAATCTTCATCTTAAGTAGATGTCAGTGGAACAGATTTTCTTGCAGCACTTGAAAGTTCCATATCTAGGCTGCAAGTCCTTTTTCCAAATATTGAGTATCTTCTTTGGCATCATTCACCATATAGGAGTCACATTCACATTTCTGATTCTTCAGTTCTTCAATTGGCTTCACTAGTCGCTCCACATCTGAGCTTAGTGAACACAATTGAACATAATCCACTTCACGTTCAATTTTCAAGAATAAAACTTCTCAAACTAAATCTCCTTTTTCCTTTTTCAATGGTAGACTTTTACAAGGAGCTCGATGCTAAAAGTGGAAACATCTTTAACCTCTTCCTTATATGAAATCTTGTTTGACATATCCTACTCAACTTCAACCTCTGTAGTGAACACCAATTGTTAATGTTTTGGGTCTTTGTTGCTCGTTCACAAATAATAACCCCTAATAGATAACTTTCACAGGTTCATTTTGTGCACTCTTCGCATTGTCTGATAATATATGATATTTGATTAATAATAGTATGAAGACTATTATCCATGATTGAATAGATAACCAGTTCTGGTCCAATGCTCAACCTGTATTTCTCCTCAAAATATTCCTGATGTTTTCAGTAGGGATTTATACCCTTATCCGCCAAATTTGATCCACTCTCAGATCTTTCAATTTACAGCCTTTCCTCTGGTGACACGAAGCCAGCAGCAATTCACATCTTAGCACAGCTTCTCTTCTAAGGATCCCCATCCAAACTCTTTATCCTTCTAAAGAGTCCCTCAACTAAAGCACACAAGCAATAATTTCTTAAAGTTGAATAAACTAGAACCAATAATGAATTCTACTAAGATTGAGTTTTCTATTAAAGTAAAATAGCAAGAGATTTATAGAAAGAAGTTGATGCCCAACCCTCAGTTGACACCTCAGCTATGAAATGGCAGCCGTTTCCATTAAATTTTCCCTTTGTCATCTCACCAGCGATGGTCTTCCCCATCTTGGACTAGGATTCCCTTGTTGGACATCCTCTAGACCTAAAGCCAAAAGAGTCGGAAAACGTGTTTTTAACATTTTCCACTTGATTTCAGCAAACTAACCATATTTGGTGAGTGACCTGCTTAGGTAATGGTACTTGTTACCCATTATGGCAGGTCATAAATCAACTGATTAATTTGCTATTTGCAGGCAGCTTCACTCGCCTTTCAACTTGCTTTAAATTCCCAAATAGTCAGTGATGAAACTTGCCCAATCCCAATTGGTACACCTGCTAGTTAATAATTGATCAACTATCAGATGCCCCATTTTGTTGGATAATCTGCCCAACAAGATCTTAAGCATTCACCCAGATTGATCCTCAATGGATCTGATCCTGGCAAACTATCTAAGATTCCTCAAACATTATTTGCCTAAAATTTGGGGTCAACTAATATTCAATCCACTCGTCATAGGGAGTTATCCCCTAGTGATCTATGGTAATCTAGATGGCTGGAAATGTGGCAAAAATCCCAACACTCTGCAACGGAGAAGAGTTATTTCCAGTTACTATATGGATGGCACAGTTCTTCCTGCACTGCTCTATGCCTGCATAGAAGATATTGGTGGAATGGATTTGAAACGTTACTTTACTAACCTGGCAAGCACTTTAATAAAGCTGCAAACTGAAGCGTACTCTTTCAGCCTGGCCAAAAAGATAAAGAATCAGGCTGATGATCAGGTACAGCATAGCAGGCTAGCCCAGTTCAAAAAAGGGGGATACGGTTTACTTCATGATCAGCACAGTTTTTTTAAAGCATAAATTGGCCAACATCTGGATTGGTCCATTCAAAAATAATTGCAAAGATGGGGATTGACGCCTAAACTATCAAGGACCCTATGAGTGGTCAAATTGTTAATCAAGCACATGCAAAGTTCCTCCAAGCATATAAACAAGAGAAGACTTATTGTCCATTCAAGGGGGTAATATTGAGATTTTGATATGACTGGACAATAAGTGCTGAATAGTTGTAGAAAATTGGCTAATGTCTGTCAGAAATGATATAATAAGGTACAAATATTTGAGCGCCTTGAAATAAGGTGATACTGAGCCCAGAAATAATATTTATTATATCACTGTCAGATTCTGCGGTTGACTCAAAAATAAACCCCTTGACAACCTACAGATTAGGCCGATTTTCCCTCTAATGCCTGAACTAATTATATAATTAAAACCTATTGCAATAGCACAGCTCAGGCCAATTATCGCAACATGGATTTAGTTATATTACTAAAGCTCAAGACAAATACCCCGCACATTTATGCCCCATTCTTCTCTGCAACTACTCATCTGGGATGATCAACTCAACGTCAATTCAATTGATTATTCTATTGGTAGCTTGGACCAAATAAATTTGCACAGTTGGGCTGATTATTGCTGCACCAAACCTCAGCAACTAGTATCAATTAATTGGGACCAATATTAAGAAAACAGTATACAAAATTATTTGGGACTGACCTGAAATTAACGTTTAAAAGTCCCATGGACAATCAAAAGAACAAAAAACGTAATAAATTTCCCTCCTTAGGGCACATTTGTATGTTGGTATGTGTAATTGGAACTTTAACACTTGCACATGGACTGCCCAAATGGGAGTACCTAATGCTATAAAGAAGGCAGTTGACATCCCAATTAGGGAGTCGTTTACATTAGCAGTATGACAAAAGGTATAGTTAGAGCTGGTCTTAAAATAATTTTTGTATGTCATTACACGTAACCAGCATAATAGCACTTGCACATGGACCACTCAAATGGGAGTATCTAGTGCTATTAAGAAAGGCCTGCTGACATCCCAATTAAGGGTACATCATTTAGTTAAATCGACCACAAAATCTCTGAGAATGTGTATTTTGTCAGCAGTTTAATAAAACTCATTTTGAGATGATCCTAGGACCATTTTGCACGCTCATTGTTGTTATTTTTGTCCCTGAAATCCTCCCAAATATGAGAGTATTTTGACACCAATAAACCTAGCAATAGGTCTCAGTCATATCAGTTCAAGGGCCAAACTGAGGTGGTAAAATATCTGTTATGATAGCATGCTCAAATGTGGCCAGGAGATGCACTAGAGGTATAAATACCGGCACCTGGCCTAATGAATATTTATTAAATAAACTAGTCTAATAAAGATTTATTTTATTTAATATTCTTTCTGAATTGTATCCTAGGTCACTTTTGGAGAGTGTCAGCAAGATGGGATCTCAGGATTCACAGCTTGCAACTTTGCCTGCCTTAGCTGGAGTTCCCAATTATGAAAGAAAAATCAAACACAAAGTTGGCCAGAAAAGTCAGAGCTATTTAGATTTGCTTATTGTGTTTCTGAATGGTTCTAAAACCATAAGCAACTGGAAAATTTGAGGATCCATCAGCCAAACATCATCCCAATTTACCATGAAGGATTTAATTAAACAAGCGAGCAATCCTCAAATTTTGACAATTACCTCCATATAAGTCAATAAGGCAATGTCAACTTATGAAGTATATTTAGTAGATTGCATCAATATAAGGCGATAGCAAAGTGAAGTATGTTAGACTCTGCCGGCCTCTCAGTTATGAGGATAAACTAATGAGAATATGGCAGAAAAGAATAGCCTAAGCCAAAGGGTCATAATTGACCAAAGTTATTGATATATAGTGTGCTGAGAAATCTAGAGAGGAAAGGATTGTTAGTAGGAAGAAGAAGAGAGTGGAGCAGAAGGAATCTGCTATTTATAACAATTTAATTAAATTGGTGTCACCAGAGCTTTTTCTTTGTGTTTATACTAATTTACCAAGTTTATCTCAGGAGCAGTGATCTTATATTGTCTGTCCATTGCTCCATGGGCGTAACCCTTGCAAACCTTATTGCAGTTGTTAACCATAACGCCAATTTTATAACACAACGCTATATAAATCATCCAACGCTTGATATGCAAGCAACTCAATTTTGAACTCAAGGGATTATAGCTACAGTAACTATAACTTGACCAACCATCTGATCAGATAGTGTCATCTTATTCTTAGGCTTTTAAATTGCTCATAAATGTTCTTTTTATAAGAAAAAAGTTTAATATTAGATTTAATTTGATATTTTTAACTGCAAAAATAAGGTGCTGCCCTGCATAAAATATATAAAGGGGTTTAAAGTAAAAGGGTATCTTAGTTCTACAGCAACAACTTAAAGTCAAAGGATAAGTCAAAAACTTTATAGCTTGGCATAACTTGTGACCGTCAACAGAATATATATAAGGTTTTTGAGAGTAGATATTTTATTAATTATAAACCAAGTTCTTTGAGAGGTGATAAAAAACATAGCCTATGTATAAAACGCTTAAACAGTTGAAAAAACTGAGAAAGGCGTAATTAAGTACAATCACAGATAAAAGTCAAATAACAAACTTCCTATATGGGCATTATATTGCAAATGCAGATAGAAGCATAAGTAACAGCAGGGTAATGTTATAATAAAGCTATAAGATACATATTTAACTAATTAGATTAGAAGATTTGATTTAAAGTATAAACTACTTTTAATTTTGGTTATCAATAAAAGAATTTTATACAGATGTAATTATTTACAGGCATTGTAGTGTAAGCTATTTATTATAAAGATAAGGAAATCACAATAGAAATTTAAAATCAAAAATAGAAGCTCTCACCTTGATGAACCATGATAGGAATCAAGCTACATCTATAAACAGGGCTTCAAATGGTATCAACCTTTAAAATGGTGGACCAAACTCTACACTTAACTTGAAGCAAACCAAAATCAATAAATATAAGAATTGGTATAAGTTTTTAGATAAACACTAAAACTAAGAATCTACAGATATGAGCAAAATAAGCTTGCCCTTCACATCTAGCGCTTAATAAACCCAAAAATTGTTAAAATGTATGGCTTATCTAATAATTTTGTATTGAAATCTTATGTATTATAGCAATTGAAAATATAATAGCTTAACCCTTAGGTTGTAATTTACAGCTAACTTGGATAAAAAGTGCCAGTATGCAATATGGTTGAAATGACCAAGTTTTCTTCCATTGATTGAGGGTTTGATTGCATTTGATTGCAAGTTTATTATAAACTAAATAATGGGCTTTAGATAAACCACTAAACTTCTTAGCTAAACTATTAAATATACAAAATCAAACAATCACCAACTGCTGAGAAACCAAAAAACTCTTTGAAACAACCAAAAATCACTAACAACTTACCAAATACCAATTAATTTTAAATCAACCAATCACTAATTGCTTATAAAAACCATTACGCTTATTAATCAACCTAAAACCACTAACCACTTGAATAAAACCATTTAAACTACCAAAGTAACCAAATACCAAACTGCTCAGCCATAACAATATATTGATAAACATTAGATATCTATAAAAAGATTTCACTTCTTAATATAAGCATTTTTATCTTTCTATTGTTAGCAACACTCAATTGCTAATAACCATTTTAAATTTGACTTCTTCTAAGCCAATAAATGTATCATAGGGACAGATTAGCTATGTTTATTATGAATAACTGGCAGTACGCTGGTGTAGCTAGAAGGGCTAGCCTAATGGCTTTTTTAATCCCCTTGGTAACAAGCGTATGTTTTCATGAATACCAGTGCTTACAAAGCACTTTACAAATAATGCCAGAGGTCCACCCTCATTTAGACTTTTACCACCAATTATCAAAATCAAATGTTTTTTTGCCAGATTTCCTTATCCATGCCAATTTCATTGGTGTGCCACACCATCTACGTTTGTTTTAGGGTAGTTGACCACATCTTTATTGAGAAGGCATCAAAAAAGCATGAGAAGATAAGCCTGCTGCTACTTTACTCAAAATGAAGAATGAGCATGGTTGGTTTGATTTAGGATTTCCCACCGCAGAGGCAGCTGACAAAGCTGCAAAGGTAAAAGTTAAAGGTAAGAATCATGGAGTTTCACATAATATATATGTGGAATACACTTGCTGAAATAACTTATTCAACTATTTTTATTAGTTTTGACAACTTTCCCAGTATTCTATCTCGTGACTATATTGATCAAAACCTGAAAGAGGGATTAAAAACATGGGGTTATCAGGAAGTTTGAGTTACAAAGCTTCTATTTAATGTAAATCTCAGCAGTGGCAAAGCTATTGCTGTTATTTGTGATGGATCAGGGTCAGCCTGATCCGCACATTGACCTTGTGAATATTGATTTAAATTTATATATGAATTTGGAGGTTTAATTTGGGAAATTGGACCAATTAGAAAAATCTTTAGATGGAGTGATGGTAGATAAGAGTTCAAGGACCCATAATGAGGACTGATACAGCATATCAAATGACTGGCATCCCGAATCCTCCAAATGGTTGTTATGTGGGATATGGGACTTTCCTGAACCATAATTTGAATGTTTCTCAAGATCTAAAATTAGGGTTTTTATTGCAATACTTTAAACTATTAGAAATGCTTTTAAACGAGGAAAGGGCAACTGAAATACAGTTTCATTTTTTCAAACAAAATTATTAAAATAAAATCACATTGATTGCTTAAAAATTTATTTAAAATTCATTTTAATTGGAAAGGCAGAATAATGAGCTCAGCAAGTGAGCTAGGCCAGGCGTTGGCCTCATTTGCGGCCCTAACTTGGGGTCAGGCTATGCTGCTTGCTTGTAGCATTGCTGGAACCTTGGTCTGAAAATATGTAAATTCTGGAAATGGCGCATGGGTGAGAGGGTGGTTTTCAGCAGGATTATCAGTCATGTGGTCAATGACATGGCTGGTGCTGCCCAACTCATTTGTTTCATATTAGCAAGAGCCCGTGCATTACATAAAACAAAACTCAAACACATTCCTCTCTATTTTGTGGGGCCCCGGGAAGAAGCAGTAGGTTGCCAACAGAGAAGAATGGAACTGACATGTCTTGACCATGGTTATGGTAGGATTTTTGTTGGCATTTTTTCTGCATGAAATAAGATGATTGTGGTGGGCATCCACTCAGCAAATTATAATGATCCAAGCAAAACCTAAATCTACCACCAGCTAGGTGGCGTTATCCATGGAGGCTCTGGATAAACTTCTGCAGGTAATAGCATGGGTCCGTTCCCAGGCGTGGTTGGCACAAGCAACAAGGGGGGATCCCCTCTCGTGCTCCAAATCACCCAGGTGGTGGATGCCTTACCTCCAGAACTGGCGGGATGGTTCCAAGAACTCATCAAGGAACAGGAAAGCTTGCCCAGTTCAATGGAGGAGTGTGTAGAGTTGGTTGACTGGGCGGCATGTCAGATGAAGCCAAAGATGAGGCCTGGTTGGCGTTAATAATGGTTGGCCAGGGCCGTAGTTTGGTAGAGGGGTATGCGCAGGTACTCCAGCCACTGGCAAAAGTGGCTCAGGTTACAGATTCCCAATCCTCATGAATGTTCCGCCAGGGGTTGCAACCAGATTTTCTGGCAGCCTTGGCAGCGGCAAAGGTCCAAGCCACGCTGGGGGAAGAAGTAGCCTCAGCAATTCAAGTTGAGAAACAATTAACACTGGCATGGGACTGGCGGGAGGATTCAATGTCACCAGGGAAGGAACAGTCTCCAGTAAGCAACCGTTCTAGTCAAGGGGGTGGCACACAGCCCTGAGAAACGTGGGAAATGTTCAAGGGGAGGGCGCCTAGGCTATATGGCAAGATCTTTATCTTCCAATTTGCAAATGAAAGACTCATCTAAAAATAAATCGCCTACTTTGCTTTGCTCTCATCTGTTTATCCCCATAGAGATGCACACGGATGGGGGAATGGAGAGGACCATGGCCCTAATTAATACCGGGATAGAAGAAAATTATATTGAACTGGCATTAGCGGAGCGCTTGAAGTTTCAAGTGCAGGAAGGACCAGTGGTAGTTTTGCTGATGCCACATGAAGGGCGCCATCATGGCGCGTAAGCCCTTCAGTGAGAATACAGCAGGCCCCATTCAGGTTTTGGATGCAGTTTTGCGCAATTGAGAACCTGACCCACCCTGTAGTGTTTGGGATGTGGTGGTGGCATCAGTTCAGACCACAGATTGACATGCCTTTCAGTACCATAACTTTGTACCCAAGAAGGGGTCCACCAATGAGGTGGAGGTTGCTGGTGGGTGACTAGAAGGTAGTAGGGCCTCAAACTCTGAGGGCTATGCAGGAGGAGGGCTTACCTGTGGAATACCAAGGCTTTGTGGGGGGTTTTGGTCCCAAAAGGGATTCGCCATTTTCCCCTACTGGGCCATTCACATTTTCTTTTCATTTCAAAGAAGGGTCAGAGCTCCCCCATGGATGCCCAGTGTACCTTATGAATGAACGATCCAAAGCCACGTTAGAGGATCATGTACAGTCCATGTTGAGCAAAGGCTTGATCAAGCTGTCAAAATCTGACATGGTATCTCCAGTACTACTAGTGCCCAAGGCAAGCGGCGAGTTATGGCCATGCATGTATTACCGGAGATTAAATGCAGTTACCAAACTGGATCCTTACCCAATGCTGCTTATGGAAGATATCCTACCAATGGTCACAGGATGTAACATCTTTACCAAGCTCAATTTAGCAGTTGCATTTATTCAGGTGCCTGTGAGGCAAGAGCATCAAAGGTACACAGCATTCAAGTGCCACCTGGGGATGTTTCAATACCGAGTAATGCCCTTTGGGCTGCGCAATGCCCCACAGTCTTCCAACAAATGATTGACCAGGTACTCAGTCAATTGATTGGCTGGTGCTTTATCATATATGTATGACATCCTGAAGTTTTCACATTCCAAGGAGGCTCATGTACAGGATGTGCGAGAAGTCCTAAAGGTGCTAGATGAGGCGGGGTTACAACTGAAACTGTCGAAATGTGAGTTTAATCAAGCGTCAGTAAAGTTCCTGGGGAATGTGGTATCTGGAGAAGGCCTAGGGATATGCCCAAATAAAATTCAGGTGGTACGCGCCTGGAAGGCGCCAACAGATCAGATGGGTGTTCAAAGTTTTTGGGAACCATAAATTTTCTCCAGCAGTTAATCAAAGACCTATTGAAGATGGCCTTGTCTCTTACACAATTAACGCAGAATGTACTGTTCATATGGGGGGAGGAAAAGGAGCGGGCGTTCAATTTACTAAAAGAAAAACTCATCTTGGTGCCAGTCTTTGCCCACCCCAATTTGGGAAAGCCTTACGTGGTCAAAATGGATGCATTGAATTCTGCCATAGGAGCAGTACTTTACAGAAGGGGGAAGATGGGTTAGAACAACCGGTGTGTTATTTCAGCTGGAAAAAGATTCCAGTGGAAATGAATTAATTGATCTATGACAAGGAGCTTCTGGCAGTGGTTGCAGTGCTGCAGGAGTGGCAGCACCACTTGTTGTATGCTCATCACCCTTTCATAGTCTGTACTGATCATCAGGCGTTGGAATACTACCAGGAGCCAAGAAAATGAGTCAGCGCCAAGCCTGTTGGCACGTGGAGCTGACCCAGTATGACTTTTGAGCAAAATACCATCTGGGAACAATTAAAACCATAGCAGATTGGTTGAGTCAGGATGTGGGGCTGGCATATGAGATTCTGAGTTAGAAAAATACAACATGGTGACCATGTTCCGGGAAGGCCAATTCACAATGATGGTAAGTGAGGAGGATGAGTTGGAAAGGGAGATCTGAAGTAAGCAGAGGAGGACGCTATTTGGAAAGCGAGTATGGGAGGAAATGGCTGAAGGTCAGCAACATAGCCATCATCAGACATACAGAAAGAAAATGGAGTTCTATGCCATGACTCGTGGATATGGGTACCAAACCCATCTCTTCAGCGGGAAGTGCTGTGGGCATCACATGACCATCCATTGGTGGGACATCCAGGGATGGTGAAGATGATTGACCTGGTGCAGCGGAAATATTCGTGGGCCAGCTTGCAAAAGGATATAATAATTATTTATTAGAATGCTTGGTTTGTGCACATTTGGAGCCTTCACAAAAGCAGCTGGCGGGTAAGTTAGTTCTACTCCAAATTCTGAGTCAGCCATGGGGCTTGGTTAGCGTGGATTTTAACACAGGATTACCTAAGAGCCAGGGGAAGGATGCGTTAATGGTTGTGGTCAACTGATTAACAAAGTATGCCAAATTTTTCACATGTACTTAAAATTTCTCAGCCAACGACACCACGAGGATTTTCATCAATGAGATCATTGCCCATCATGGCTTACTGGCGGAAATCATTTTGGACTGTGGTCCACAATTCACATCAAAATTCTGGTCAAGTATGCTCAGTAATTTGAAGATCCAGCTGTGTAGGGCTTAGGCTTACCACCCTCAATCTGATGGCCAAACAGAAAGAGTAAACCAAATATTAGAGCAATACCTCTGATGTTACATTTCAGATTGACATGATGATTGGGTCTCTTGGATCAGACTCACTCAGTTCACTTATAATAACCACCACCAATCATTGATAGGGATGTCTCCATTCTTTTCTAATCATGGATCAAATCCAACGCTGGGTGGAGGATCAAACAGTGGAGTATGTCAGGGGGCGGACGAATTATCCTGAAAAATATCTGAAATTGGGAAAAAATTGCAGAATAACCTGGAGCGCGCCACAGCATGACAAAAACAATATGCGGATTGGTGGAGAGTGCCAGACCCATTGTTTGCTCCAGGGTAGTGGGTATTAGTGGCGGCGAAAAATTATGCAGTACTGGTGAAGAGCCAGAAATTTGGACTGAAGTTCTTAGGCCCTTATAAGGTGATCTGAGTTGTTAACAAGGTGGCATTTAAACTGGACCTCCTGGAAGAATTGAAGGCCCATCCAGTGATTCATGGGTCTCAACTCCAAGGATTTTGAGGGTGGGGATTGGAATGACCTGGGCCACTAAATCCACAGGAGGAGTATAACCAAGAGTACGAGGTCAAGCAGATTTTGGGGGAACATTGGGTCAGGAGTCACCAGCAGTTCCTGGTGAAATGGAAGGGATATTCAGTGGAGGAAGCAACCTGGCAAACTCTGGCAGAGTGCGAGCAATGCCCCAAGAAGATCCACGAGTTCCTGGATTTGCAAGGGGGTGATGTGGTGGATTGGGGTCATCTTGATCTGCGCATCGACCTTGTGAATATTGATTCAAATTTGTGTATGAATTTGGAGGTCAAATTTGGGAAATTGGACCAATTAGAAAAATCTTTAGATAAAGTGATGGTAGGTAAGAGTTTAAGGACCCATGAATGAGGAATGATCCGGCGTATTGAACAACTGGCATCTTGAATCCTCTGAATGGTCATTATGTGGGATACGGGACTTTCCTGAATCACAATTAGGATGTTTCTCAAGAGCTAAAATTAGGGTTTTTATTGAAATACTTTAAACTATTAAAAATGCTTTAAAATGAGGAAATGGCATTTGGAAATACAGTTTCATTTTTTAAACAAAATTATTAAAATAAAATCACATTGCTTGCTTAGAAAATTATTTAAAATTTATTCTAATTGGAAGGCAGAATAATGAGCTCAGCAAGTGAGCTAGGCCAGGCGTTGGCCTCATTTGTGGCCCCAACTTGGGGTCAGGCTATGCTTCTTGCTTGTAGCATTGCTGGAACCTTGGTCCGCGAATATGTCATGAATTCTTGAAATGGCGCATGGGTGAGAGGGTGGTTTTCAGCAGGATTATCAGTCATGTGGTCAATGACATGGCTGGTGCTGCACAACTCATTTGTTTCATATTGGCAAGAGCTCGTGCGTTACATTATTGGACCCCATAAACAGAGCCAGGATAACTTGTCTAAAATTCCCAGGGTTTCTTTTTTGACTCCCTGATGCTACCAACTTTGAACAATTTTCTGTCCTACCTGAAAAGGCAGCCATCATTTGTGTTGAAATGTAAAAACCTGACCACAAGGCACATTCTTGCCCTTTTAAAGGAAAATCAGGAAGATCTTGAGGAGAAAAATTAAATGGATGACCAACGTTTTGATTTTGCACTAACTTATGCTGATCACCCTTTCATGTGGGGTAAATCAAGCAAATATATAGTTGTGGCCCCTACGTCACTATACAGCGGAAAGCACAACAAAAAGCGCTGAAAAGAGCTTCAAGAAGGCAGCACAAGAATCAAACTCCCTGTTACAATATCAAGTCATGAAAATACTGGAAGCTTGCCCTCCTCCCAGCGCACAGCGCCACCAGTGAGTGCCCAGGCAGCAGATCATCTTGAGCAATACTCAGCAGCATTTGATCCAGATCCATCTGCCACATTACTCAATATTTAAGAAAATGATGGAAATGACAATGGTATTATCATGTTAAACCTTCCAAAAAATTAGATCATTTGAAAGGTTATACTAATTTGGCTCTAATCCTCCTTTCCAATACAAAATCCTGAATTCAAACTCACCTCAAGGACCAAATTCAGTAAATCATCATCCCACCCAAATTTAAGATAGTTCTATGGTCGTGGCTGGGTCTAATGACCCAGCTCACCGTTTATAGAGCGGCCCAGGCACCCAAATCAAGATAGGGACGCTCAAAATTACAGGATTCAGGGCTTTCTGTTTCCTGGGCCAAAAAGATGAAATCCTTATGCAATCCTCCTGCTGACATCTTGGGAATCTCAGAAACATACTGTTTGGAAGGAGAGAGGAAGAGGGGTGGTCAAAAGCTTTTTCCTATGGACTCCAACTGGTCTAAGCACAGTGGGTTCATTATTCACTCGACCCAAAGGCAAGACTTAGTTAAAACTTACAAATTTTAAATGACTGTGCACTAGTGAATACATTTTATAATGTAATGAGGAGTTCACGCTCCTTAAAATATATCCCGCCATTAACTCAGCTGACTGCATTAACTTTTTTTGAGAGTATCCTAATTAAACCTCCCAGATAACATCTTTGTGCTGAGTGGTTTTAACTGTTGGTCAAATGCTGCAACTGACCATTGGCCACTCACCTCTCAATACCAACCCACCCTTTGGAAATAGTTTAGTACTCAAGTCACACAGAGGACTATATGATCCCCTACCCAGTGATTAACCTGAAGTAATGCACATGACATATTCACATTGTCACAAAAATGGCCGATAAATTGAGACTAGCCTGCCAGTTGGGGTGCGTGAGCACCTAGAAGGCAACCCAGAATTCCAGGGGCACTGCCTTCCAAACAACTTGGTAGTGGGTGGGGGGAGAAGTGAATAGGAGCTGGCAGCTAGCGACCAATTTAACCACCATACCAACCAGTAACCAAATTGTGACCATTAGGTAGCAATGGATTCCACTGAGGTTAATTTATTGGAGCCACAGAGGGCCCAGGAAGCGCAAAAGTACTACTGGCTGTGGAGTGAGAATTGAGGGATGGAACATCTCCCACCAGGGTTACATAATCTTCAAGAATAATGGGATGTTACAACTCCAGAGGGCGCCCACCGGCGGGGATATTCCCAACATGCCACTAACTCAGTACCCCCAAATGATAAGGGTAGCCAGCAGCATTTTAATTATAGACACTAAGGCCCAGTTTACGCAGCCCTGGAAGCATAATTCTGGGTATCTGCAGTGACCAAAGAAAAAAAACTTTAATTAAAAATGTAAAAAGCTAGAAAAAGGATTTGTTTATTGCAAACAAAATTTTAAAAATGACAAACAACTGTACCCATGACAGACGGTTGTCTTGAGTACTATGGAGCTTAGGAAAAAGAGGATGTATTACGAAGGTATTTTTTAATCCCAACCAATTTTGGCATAACAAGATTCAACCACTAACTCAATGCTAAATCAAACTTTTTCTGACCAACCAACTCTTGCTCAAGTTTTGCTGCCAATTTCCCCTACCACCATGATTCCACTTGGCAGGTTAGAAATGGTCATTTGGAGGGTAACTGGTTTCTCCAAAGGCCAGCCCATATAGGGCTGGCTCCATTGAGTATTAAAAGGATTTATCACCTTTAATTCACTGGAGTTAGGCCCCTCGATTTATATATATTTTTCGCCTTTTTGGTGGAACCCACAATAGGTACTGTGGGTAGGTACTCACCACTTCCCACCTCCTTGGTGGAACCCAAAATCGTCACTTGGTAGATGCTCACCACTTCCCTTCTGGTGACATCCTCTCGCCTCTGCCACCTCAACGCACAGCCCCCTAATTTTCTGGATCATCTCTTGCATGGTCAGATAGAGAGTAAAGGGAGTGTTAACTTTTGGCGGATTAGGTTGATTCCGCTGAACTATTTGCACAGATAAAACCCACTGAGCAATGGATGAGCAATATGAGGATTTCTGGCCCTCATTATTTAATGACAATATAATGTTTAGATAGGAGCTATTGCCCTGAAGAAACCAATTATTTGATAGTATTCTTAATTGGCTACTTCCATTATTCTTCCCTAACCCTATCTTTATTTGTACCAGAAAAACCTTTTCCTTCTCACTCTCACACTCAAATATGAATCCTCAGTATTCCTTGTCAGATTCAACACGCTCCACTTAGTAAAGTCAATTGTTTATGATATAAGGGTTTTATTTGAACATTGAGGCTTCTGCGGAATTCCCTCAATTCACCAAACTTTAATTGCTTTGATTGATTCACTTCACATTGACATTATCTATTACTCACTCTTGAGGCTTGCTTTAATATAAATTAGAATCTGCTGAACTAGAGCTTATTGTCCATTCATATTTGAATCTTGACATTATCCCCCTTAACTGGACGATAAGCTCCTATTGCTTTTATGGTTAAAGGAACTTTATGTGTACTTTGCCTCCTGAGTTTGATCCCGCTGCCTCCCAAATTCAATCCCGGTAATGGACTTTGGGTAGGGGACGATTTTGACTGTGTTGGTTTTGCGCGCCAATGCCCCAAACCAAGATAGCGAATAGCAAAGGCGGTCCATGGAGTTCCTGGCCTATCATACGCCGCGCATGGAGGTTTCCAGGTTTTATCCTCCTTTCATGTTTTCTTCACTTCCCTAATTGGTGCGGTACCATCCCCAGGTCGGCCCACCTCAAATAAAATTTAAAAAAAAACTTTGTGTGTACTTAGTTGATAATCTGACTACCTGCAGGTTCCTTAATGGTGTAGGCATCAACATGATCCTTCTCAATTATCTCAAATAGTCTGATCCATATAATGGCAAGCTTGTTCCTTCTTCCAAACTCATGTTGATCTTGAAACAGGACAATATCTCCTACCTCAAACTGGGGAAGGCTGCTGCGTCTGCATCGGTTGACCATCTGTCCCAAACCTTCTTATCTAGACTAGTGGAATATGCTTTGGTTTGGAGTTTAATCAGCGTGTCTGTTAAGGCAGACAAATAGTGTTGAGGCTTGACTCCACTAGTTTCCTCCACACAGGAATAAATCAATACTGACAAAGCTGGATGTCACCATAAAGTAGCTGGTAAGGGCTCTTGCCGGTTGCTGATTGGTAGCTAATATTGTATGCAAGAACAGCAATAGATAAAAGGGTACTATATTCTGAAGGCCTATCACTTACAAGCTTGCGTAGAACATTTACCAAGGTTCCGTTGACCTGTTCTACCTTACCATCAGATTTTGGGTGATAGGGTGTATTAATGACCCCACGGATTGTCATTAATTTGTTAAACTTGGGCAGGATATGCAATATGAAGTTGGTTCCTTTGTCCATGAGGAAAGTTGCAGACAGCCATGTCACTGTATAACATACTCCAGGATGAGCTTGGTGGTGGTAGTAGCCTCTAAATCAGTGATCGCCCTTGCTCCACCCATCTTGTCAAATGGTCAATGGCTACTATTATATACTTGAAGAAGTTTGCGCCAGTCAGCAGAGGCCCCACCACATCCATAGAAACAGTATGTCATGAAAACAAAGCTTAACCAGTTAGTTTGTGGTTTTCATGTGGAATGGTTTTCACATGGCACTGATGACAGCAGCTAACTTTTTTGAGCACATCATAGTGCATACTTTCCCAATAGTAATGGGTCTCAAGAACTCCATCTTTCTCACAACCCACCATGACCTACCACTCTATGATCATCCATAATAATTGCGGGTCTAGTGGAATGTTTTTGGAAACTTAGCATTAATTCACCAATCTTCTTATACAGTTCCTCATTGTGCACAAAGGTATCACGTTGTAGACCATCCAGCACCTTGATCACCTGTGGTGGCTCATTGCGATATTTGCTCACAATCATCTTCTCATACATTATTTCTGCCAAACCTGTCATAATAGCAACAGTTGGTAAGTGGGAGAGGCAGTCTGCATACTAATATTTTGCCTCTAGACGGTGTACAATCTTAGAGTCATACGTTTGGAGCTTCAGGGCCCATCGCGCAAGCCGCCCTTCAGGCTCCCAAAGATTCTTCAGCCACCATAAGGATGCATGATCTGTAACCACTTTGAATTTAACCCATGGAAATAGACTTGGAATTGTTTATACACATATATCACTGCAAAGCACTCCTGCTTGGTCATGATGTAAATATGTTCAGAGCCTGTTAAAATTTGGCTACATTACGCAACAGGATGCTCCACACAACATCATCATCCTTTTGGGATGGCACGGCCCCTACAACAGAAATTGATGCGTCCATTTTCACTATGAATTCCTTTTTAAAAATTAGGATATTGCAACACTGTCATGCTCGCCAATGTGGTCTGTGAAACATCAAAAGCAATTTGACATCACTCTGTCCAATCAAAGGTAGCATTTTTCTTTAGTAAATCAAAGGAGTGGAGCCCATAACAGCTGAAGTTGGGAATGAACCGATGTAGTAACTGACCGTCCCAAAAACACCTGAATATCCCGTTTGTTAACTGGCCAAGTCATCTTGTGTATAGCTTCCACTTTTGCCAGCTCAGGACTGAGCCCTTTGGAGTTGACCACAAACATGAGGTATTTTAACTTCTCCTCAAAAAAGTGGCACTTGCGTGCTTAATTTTAATGTTAGCTTCAGGAAGTTGGCAGAACACTTGTTCCAAGTGAGCAATATGATCCTTAAATGTCCTCGAGAACACATTAATATTGTCAAGTTAGGCTAGAACGCAAGACAGCTTCATATCACCCAAAAAAAGTGCATAGCATACTGGAACGTAGCTATGACATTGCAGTAACCTGTGGCATGCGTTTAGGCTGGAACAACCCTTTTGAGGTGATTATAGTGCACTTCTCTTGTTTTCACCACTGGAAACTTGATTTGTCAGTACCACAAAATCAAGTTCATAGTGGAGAAATATTTGGCATCGCCTAACTGATCCAAAGTATCTTCAATTCACAGAATTGGGTATGAGTCTTTTTTGTAATGCTGTTAAGCTTCCAGTAATCGATTACTACCCAATTGGTACCATCTTTCTGCTTGAAAATTAGCACTGGGGACGCCCAGGGACTCTTTGATGGCTCTAACATCACCTGTTCCACCAATTTATCTATCTCACTGGATATAACTTATTCCGCCACCTTTGAGCGATGGATAGTCTTTGACCAGATATGAAGGTGATTTCCCATTTCCAATCAATTCACAATCCCACGTGCACATACCAAGTCATGATTGTCAGATGCAAAAATTGTTTGGTATTTCTCAAACAGATTCATCACCTGTTCCTTCTAGTCCTCCAACAGCCTAGTTAGAGCTTCCCATAGAACCAAAGTCATTACTCTGGATGAGGGTTCTAAAGGTAACTCAAAATTTTCCCAAGAACCAAAGTTGGATATGGCGGACATCATTAATAGAAACCAGATACAGACAAGCCACCACTTGATGCCTTCAACCCTTCATAGATTTCTTCTGAAAATTGGCTATCAACAGCTTCACTTCCCCCTGCCCTGGTAACAGGAGCCCCGGAGTCACATGGGGTTTGAGCTGCAATTGCTGGTAGGGCCCCATAATCTCACCATATAGACCTTCCAGGATATCTATTTCGAGCACCATCCCTATAAATGACCTGATGGCCAGAAGGTATGCTTAAGGCACTTGCAGCTCGCAAGGGAATACTATTATACATGTAATCTGGATAGGAAGGGCTTTGATCCTCTGCTTCATCCACCAATATCATACATGAATCACTCTGTCACTATACACAAGATTAATTTGGCTGGACTGTATGGAGTCCTCTAGATTCCACTGGAGGTGAAGTAAATGGGGATATGTTGGCCTAGAATGCTAATGGGTTCTTCCGCCATATTGACCACAGTCCCAAATTTGCTGCATGAACGCGGTTCTAATCAGCATGTCATAGTTTTTATTAGGCAAAACCACAGCAGGAGCATATGCCCCAACCAACCCAAACCTCAAAGGCATCACACTGTAAGAGCCTTCCAACACAGTGCTCTGTGCCCCTGCGGTCCCAAACACTATCTGGTGTTCCACATTAGGCTTCAGCGGAAGCTTAGCTAAAAACTTTGCAGAAATTATATTGACGGGAGTGCCAGTATCAATAATTGTTAAAATCTTGGTATTTTGTAAAATATGTCACACTAAGTACACTCCAAATAAGAATAACCATTAGTGCTTATTGCATAAACATCCAAGGGCTTTTGGTTATTCAGAAAAGTGAGAATACCAGCACCAACATATGGATATTACTAGGCAATTTTCTCTACTGGAATCGCCACTTCCACCCTTTATAAAGCTGCGACATGTGTTGAAGGTTTGCCATCAACTGTGCTATTCCACTCAAAGAATTTCCAGATGTAAGGCTTTTGCACCTCTCAGTGGAACTCCGTTTATGTGTTATTGGGCTCTCTCCATCAGCTTGAGGCCAATATATCATAAGGGATCTTTTAATACAATAAATTGTCAGATTGAGTCCTGAAACCACTCTCAAGTGACTTGTGGGACTTTTAAGGGAAACGAGATTTGATCTAGCAGAAGTAGAGCGTCCCATCTCTACTCCACTTGCTCTTTTACTTGTTCATTTGAGAAAAATGGTACCGCATGGACATCCAGTTATCCTGGACAGCTAGCCACATAATGGCCTCATTGGCCACATGAGAAACAAACATTAGTAAACGTCACATGTCTTTGCATTCCCCTCATAGACCCAGGTCTGAAGGTAATTGCTGAATTTTAATGTGACCAAGGGCAAACTAACTGAGTAAAACGGGGGTGGAAAGGGGAGGATACCCCAGTGGTAGAATAGGGGACCTCTACCACTGCCTCCCCGAGTTTGATTCCAGTACAGGAACTTTGGGTAGGGGATGACTATGCCTGTGTTGGCATTTCGCACCAATGCCCCAAGCTGAGATAGCGAATATCAAAGGCGGTCCATGGAGTTCCTGGCCTATTATATGCCGCAAATGGAGGGTTTCCAGATTTTATCCTCCTTTCCCATTCATTTGATTCCCCCTCAATTGATGCAATATTGTCCCCAGGTTGGCCCACCTCGAATGAAATTTAAAATGGGGTGGAAGGGGCTTGCCAGAGTTTTAGTGAATGAATATTTCCTAGTGGATTATAATCAAGACGTTGTTGGCCCATTTCTGGTGAGGATTTGGTAGCGGCTGCAGGGGCTTTCCATTCAACATTGGGAGCACTAAAAGTGATAGATAGATGGCATAAGTGACTAATAATTTTTAGTAGCTCCACGTTCTCATCAAGAAAATATGATATAGCATTATACAGTTCACGATATGGCTTAATAGCTGCTGTCATTGCTATGCCCACCTCCTCGTTAGATAAGATATTTGCTCCCAACAACACATGAGCCTCATTCATGAACTACTCTGAAAACTGTACCAAATACACATTTTTTGAAAGTTTATAGTAAAAAACTCAGCCTTGCGTTGAGCCATTTTCAACTTGCCCCCAAACATATGGATCACAGTCTCTTTCACCTCTTGATATGCTACGGTACTACTCTTAAGGTAACATATGACCTGATCTGCGCTTGCAACATACAAAGTGGATATCAACAGTTTAGCTTTCCGCTAATTGAGAGCCCCCTCCATGGAAAATAAAAATCACTTGAAAAACCTGTTTATGTTTCTGTCATGATAAAATGGGGGCAACAGTCACTGCAGACCTCTCCCTCCTTAAGAACCTCATTTAATTTACACTCTGCACAGTATAGCCACTCAGTAGTGTTGCCCACAGTGTCAGCAAGTTGGTTGATTCAGCCACTCACCAGATGCAGTTGGTGAAAAGCCTTGACAAGCTGATTGGCTATGTTTTTATTTTTCAGAAA
The DNA here is from genome assembly GCA_022478985.1 of Massospora cicadina. NCBI lineage: Eukaryota > Fungi > Entomophthoromycota > Entomophthoromycetes > Entomophthorales > Entomophthoraceae > Massospora > Massospora cicadina. The sequence goes on along the minus strand of JAKSZP010018440.1, from coordinate 58,820 downwards.
AGAATCTTTTGAGCTTGGAGTAGTGTATCCAATGTGTAAGAATTTTAACCAGATGGAATCCTTTAATGATTTATCATTATTTAGAATGAAATGGCCAATCCCAGCGGAATTCTCATTGAATGAATTTCGTGGCATTTGATACGATTGCTGGTTAGTTAATCTCCAATTGGGTTAAGCTGAAATTAGTATTCTGCAAATTTGGAAGTAGGTTTGAATGGGGCCAATCGGTTGCTCCAAATTAATATAAGGATCACTGGTGGATAATAGCTAAGGATGATCCAAATAGTATCAGTTGGAAGAATCTATGCTCAACACTAACTGCCATTTATGGACTCTTGCTGGAATTTATGGTGGAAAGCTATGTATTCACTATTAATTGTCCATCTATGATTTTGCTGCCTGTACTAATAATTTGATGTCAGCAGAACTGACAATTACATGTTTGAGGTTGCTGAGGTATATTCCGGCGTCTCATAATTTAATTATATTAACTAGTTGCTTGAATAATGCAATTCCTAATCAATTAATTGAGATGAGTTGAGACGAATGTCAGTGAGACGCCAAGATATTCTGAGTAAAACTTGAGTGACCAAAGCTTTTTCTGGTGCATTATATCAACTCAAAGATCAAATCTAAATTTGACGTTTATTAAGATTAATCATTTATACATCTCACCAACGAATTAAGGCTGAGGATGATCCAAAACTGATTTGGATTTTGGGAAGGACAGGACGATAGAGTTGATGCCAGGGAAGTGAATAAGCGCAGCAGAAGGCCAAGATGAGTGGTTGGCTGGAAGAATCAACAGAAGAGCTGATAGGTTGGCGGTGGGCACAGTAGCCCTTTTGTAAATGGTATAAATACCTGGAGCTTCCCTTTCAATAAATATTCTCTTTAATCAATCTAGCTTTTGAATAAATTCTATATATTTTTTTTGGTTGATGGTTGGGCTTGGGGATTCCCAAATGGCACAGGTGATACATCAAGGGGTCGGCTGGTGCTACTGGCCCTAAGCTTAGGTGAAATGGCAAGGGCTGACCAGTCTTCACACTTGTTATCCTGCCAACTAGCAGAGCCCACAGTTGATTTTCTGACACAATGCAAGCTAGTTCAGCGTATTGTGACGGCAAAATAAATTAGGGAAATACTCTGTTGAGGGAATCAGTTGCACCATTGAGTGGCAATCATGAATATATTTAATAAGTTGATCAATGGCCCCTCTAGTAAGTACCATTGTTAACTTTTGGCGGATTAGGTTGATTACACAGAACTAGTTGCACAGGTTAAAACCCACTGAGCAATAATCAAGCAATATGAGAATTGCTGGCCCTCAATATTAAGTAATAATAAAGTTTTTAATTAGGAGATTTTACCCTGACAAGACAATTTAACTAATAATAAACTTAATGACTACTTCCTTTATTCTTCTCTAATCTTCTCTTTCTTTGTACCAGAAAAACCTTTTCCTTCTCACTTTCACATTCATATATATTAATCCACTTTATTCCTTGGCATATTTAACATGCTCCACTTAGTAAATCCATATTTGTTACGATTTCAGGGTTTCATTCAAACATTGAGTCTTTGACAGAATTCCCTCAATTCTCTAAAACATAATTTCTTTGATTGATTCACTTTGCATCAATATAATCTATTGCTTAGTCTTAAGGCTTTCTTCAATTTAAAGTAAAATCTGTTGTAACTATAGCTTATCGTCCAGTCATATTGGAATCTTGACAAGAGGTAACCTTGAGAGGGTACACCATCACCCACCTCTCATCCACCACATGGGCTAAATCGCCCTTAGGATATAGGGGCAGCTGCTTTTTCTAAGCCTTCTTTGGTAAAAAAGGGAATACCTAACAATTGAGGCACAGGGGGTGCTCCCCTCATACTTACATTATCCTTCCCTCTTTGAACAGAAGAAGCACCACCACTGGGAACTTAAGTGAGCGTGACGTTTTTATAAGCCTTCAGGAGCTCAATTGCCATAAAGCGTGGCGACCTTCAGGGTGGGAGATTGATAGCATCAGGGTGCTAAGTGTGAAAGGCATCTATTAACTCACCATAATTGGCGCAACCTTGGGCGCTAACCCAACTTTTTTCATATGCTGGAAACCCCTTCCAGGACACAAGGTATTGGAATGACTGGCGAGATCACTGAGAAACCAAGATTGCGTTGACCTCAGCCTTTTCCAACCCTTCAACCACAATGTGCTCTGGTTACTCCAGGCACTTCCCTATAATTGGGGATAACTGTTACATGTGGAAAACAGGTGTTGCTTCCAGTGGTCCAGCAGCGTCAACTGAAACGCACATTGCTCAAATTTTCCTCCACCACATGGGGGCTGGAACATTTTCTTGCAAATTTTTGGGAGGGCACCTGCGTCTGCAGGTGGCCATCTCCAGCATGAAATTGGAACCCATCTTGATTAATGGCCGGTAGAAGTTCTTGGTCCACAAACCACTTTTAATGACTGATAGCATTGATTAAATGCTCCCAAACCAAAGACTTGGTGCTCTGGATGTGCTATGCATATTCTGCCACCTCTGGCACCTCTGGCCTGAGACACGGCCCCTCTGAGAACGAGGGATTGTACCTCATCATGGCCTCATATGACGAGAAACCAGTATATGCATGAGTACCATTGTTGTACACGAATAGAGCCAGCGTAAGGCCATCTGCCCAGGTGTCCTGGGCGGCCATTGCATAACAACGAAGGTACTGATTGAGAATTTGATTTACTAGCTCCATTTGACCATCTGAATGGGTATAGTATGCGGTTGAGTGAAACAGCAAACTTTCCAATATTACTAGTAGTTAATTACAAAATCGCTGCATAAACTGTGACACACAGTTGCTTATGATCTCCTGGGGCAACCTGAACATCAAAACACATGCCATATGAGGAGTTAATCCACCTCTTATGATGTAATAGCAGAGAAACAGGGGAAGAAGAGTGAAAATTAGTAAATCAATCCATGAGCACCATGACGGCAGTAAACTCATTGGAGTTGGGGAGCTCAACAATGAAATCGATGGACACTGAAGTCCACAAGCCCTCCGCCTGCTGAAGGAGGTGAAAGAGACCATTCTTACCTGATCTATCTGACTTAGCCCACATACATGTCGCGCAATCAAATTCCAGGCTGAATATCTTTGGAAATGCCTGGCCAATTATGCACCCACTTAACTAAATCCAGACATCTCTTGTTATCTTGGTGCCCACTGTGAGGGGGTCATGGTGCACATGAATAACTTTAGCGCGGAGAGATGGCGGCACCCACAGTTGCAATTAAAACTGAATGGTCCCATCCACCAAGGAATAGTGTGCCCACTTATGCATCAGAAGTGACAGCTGGTTCAACAATTCCAACCCCTCTGAGAAGCCATTTGGCCCACTAAACCCCTTCAATCAAAGGAACATCTAGGGCCCAATCTTCCACCAAAATTGTGGGTGGAGCAATAGCTAAGATCTGGCCAGAAGAATCAATGTGGTTTTTTCTTTATTTTCCTATTCTAATGGCCTCTGTGAAGGGTTGAAACTCAAAAAGTTGTGGATAACATTCAATGCTCCTTCATATACTTGTATTTAAAATTAATACTATAGAGATTGTGATATTTATGGGACTGACAATGTACCAACTTCTGAAGTTTCTGAAAGTACATAAGAGCCTGGTGATCCGTCTGAACAGTCACCTCATGCTGCACAGCCTGCAAAAGGTACATCCAGTGGGTAAGAGACCATTCTATGGCAGCCAGCTTCTTGATGTAAATAGCCCAGGACTGCTCAGATAAGGAGAGCTTTTAGGGAAAATACGCAATTATATTTCCAACTCATCATGCACCTACAACAGTACCGCTGCCACAGCCACAGGTGATTCATCACATGCTATAATAGATGGCTTGTGAAATCTGCATTTTTGAGGTAGGAGCATCAAAAACAAATTTTTGATGGCATCAAACGCTTGCTAGCACCCCTCTGTCCATCATAAATGGCACATTCGTCCCAGTCAGGGGTTGCAGATTGGCGCAGCAAGCTGCGAGAGGGTATAAGAATTTTTTAAAAGAAATGGTATCTAAGAAGCTCCACAACTGCTTCTGTGTTGTAGGTGTGGGCCACTTGAGTATCACATCAATCTTGATGAGGGGAATGACGTACCCATCTTTCAAAACTAAATTACTAAAAAAGGTAACTTCCTCCCAGAAGAACTCATACTTAGATGTTTTACATAATGTTCCACATTGTATAATGCGGCCAGCACCACCTCCAGGTCCTTCTCATTTGCTCAAGAGTGGGAGAATGAACAAAGATATCACTGATTTATGCCAACGTAAAAATGAACCAGAGGTCACCAAGCATATTATTGTTCATCTGCTGAAATGTGGACGGTGCGTTTTTGGGCTGAAGGGCATCACTTGGAGCTGGAATATGCCCCTTAAGAAATTATAAGGGATTGCTCGCTTGATAGGTATAAGCCTGCACACTTAATTAGGATGAAATTTCGTTGAATGAAACTCAATATTACCAGTGGCTTATGGTATTTTCACCATATGGAAACATACTAGATGTATTTGAATAGCCCCGACTCTTCTGGTCAATTTTGGGCTCATTTTTCACTCATATTTGAGAACTTCTACCGAGGCAGGTAAAGGTACAAGCTGTGGATTCCAAGGATCCAGCTTGCTGTCACTCTCCAAAAGAGACTTGAGATAAAAACCAGGAAAGTTAAATAAAACAAATCTTTTATTAAGGCTTAAATAAATGATAATTATCCATTAGGCCAGGCGCTGGTAATTTACCTCTAGGGCAACTCCTGGCCACATTTGAGCATGCAATCTCAACAGATTATTTTCCACCTCAGTTAGGCCCTTGAACTGATATATTTGAGGCCTATTGATAGGTTTATTGGTGGCAAAATACTCTCATATTTGGGAGGATTATAAGGACAAAAAATGCAACAATAAGCTTGCAAGATTTATCCTAGGATTATCTCAAGTTGAGTTTCATCATACTGCTGACAAAGTACAACCGTGAGATTTTGGCACTAATTTAAATAAATGACATACCCTTTATTGGGACGTTGGCAGGCCTCTCTCAATAGCACTAGATACTCCCATTTGGGTGGTCCACGTGCAAGTGTTATGCTGGTTACTTGTATCAACATACAAAAATTATTTTAGGACCAGCTCAAAGTATGTTTTTGTCACACAACTGATTAAAAATATCTCCCTAATTGGGATGTCAACTTTCCTCTCAATAGCACTAGGTACTCCCATTTAGGCGGTCTATGTGCAAGTTCTATTGTGCCAATTACCTGTACTGGCATAAAAAATTTGCCATAGGCGATATAGTATTTTTGACCAGCTCAAAAATGTTTTCATCACACAACTGATGAAAAAGACTCCCAAATTGGGATGTCAACTGCCCTCTTGCTAGCACTAAAAATTCTCATTCAGGCAGTCCATGTGCAAGTGTTATTGTGCTGATTATGAGGATTGACATATTAAAATTGACCTAAGGCAACAAAATGATTAAGTTTTTTTGTCTATTTATTCATGTGATTTAAAGACGTTTTTTCTCAGGTCAATTTTAAACAATTTCTCATGCTAGTTTTTAATATTAGTCTCAATTAGTCAGGACTTTTTTCTGAGGTTTTAGTGCAGTGATAATTGGCCATAACTGTGTGATTGTATTCAGCTTGGGCTTCCAATTGAAAAATGAATTGAATTGACGTTGTGTTAATCAGCCTGGGCTGAGTAGTTGCAGAGAGGATTGGCCTAAATGTTAAAATGTATTCAGCCTGAGCTTTTAATAATATAAGTAAACCCACATTGCAATAATTGGCCCAAGCCATGTTATTGCAATAGGCTTTAGTTATAGTATTAGCTTAAGCATTAGGAGAACAATCAGCCCGATCTGTTGTTATTGAAGGGTTTATTTTTGAGTCAACCACCAGCGTCTAACATATCCCACCACTTGACTCAAACATAAGCCCTAAGAAACCCAATTAGCTTTTTAATCATCACCATTTGTTAATTTTGGCCTGACAGGCTATTGACATGGAGTTAGATCATTTAGTTGTTAAATTTGGCCCAAACGGCCAATGAGTCTGGAGTTGAATCCTCTCCCCATCCTCAAGTGCAAATAAGGTTCTAATTAGGAGTGATATACATTTTATTATTCTGGTTTATATACTTTTTTATTATTATTTTATTATTATTTTTTTATTACTTTCTTTTAACATTTTTATTTATATTGCAATGCTAATATTTTTATGTTGTTTTATTCTTTTTTTACTTTTTATTATCAGCCAGCTTATTGAGCCTTCTTAGGAATGGACTTGGGCTGATTAGGGTTGTCAAAACTATGGGAACAGCTTCTCCTATATGGCTTAATGTTTTATCATTTAGAATCAGCTCGCTTTCCTGTTGGGGAGTATCTGGTGTCAGGAATGATGCCAGAACCCTAGGCATAAAAATGGATGTTCAAAATATTAGTTTCTGCATCAGTGTCAACTTCTGATGATTTAATTTCATGATATTACTCCAAACTACTGGCTTTTGATGCTTGAATTTGGCCCTTAGTTGTTTATAAACTGTTTTTTTGGCTGAATGAGAAGAGCTTTTTACTATTTCTCTTTTGTCACAGCTGGGTGAGCACTGGCAGCTTTGCTGTTTAATGAAATTCAAATTCTTTTTTAAGGTTGTCACACTTCTGTTTGAATAAAGCTTGATTGGAAGTTATGCTTTTAATATCTTTGGCCATATTTTCTAATTGGGAATCCAAAGTTAAATTTTGCTTTTTGAATTCCCAACTCCTGAGTAAACCCAGTATCTCTGGCCTGCAATCTTAACACAACAGTCCAAATTTTTAAAAGTTCATCTTTGATCAAGGCATTATCCTCATCCCTATTTGGGATGGCTGCTGATGCTGCAAGGTCATCAATGCTTTTGTTCACTATATCTAGCTTGGCCTGAATATATTTCTCAAAATCATCATGCTTTGAATTTAGTTTCAGGTGATTTTTTTCAGCCTGAAGTGGCATGTAAGGTGAGTCAGTCCAAATGAGATAATAAGGAATTAGAATATGTTTCCAATTTTAGACAGCAGGTATTCATGTTTTGTACCTATTCATGCAATAGCCTGTGGTGATCAAGAACTTCTGCAGCTATCTTTGGGACTCCTTCATTAAATAGCTTCTTAAGAGTGTTTAACTCATGAGCTTCACTAGAAAATTCCGTGTTATCCACAATTATTTAACTGAGACAAGCCGACCAGGGGACAGGCATTACCAAAAGAAAGAAATGAAAGAAATAAATAACATGAAATCTGAACAGGGTCAACTCCGTCAAAGAAAGTTTTTACACCTCCAGATTGGGACTCAAATTTTTCTGGTTATGTATGGGTAAGGTTTTCGTGATATTAGACCTACTAACCGCCAATAGCTTACTTTGGCTAGCACCCTGATCAACGTGCAAAGGGCAGGAATCAAACCTGCAACCTTCAGGTTGGTAGCCATATGCCCTACTGACTCGCCTTCCACCCCCTCATATTATTCACAATTACTTTTCAGACTTCAGCAAAACTGGAATTTAGTTTGTCCAGTAAAAAATTTTGGGAAGATCGTTCCTCCCCTTGCTCATGGTAGATTTCCATGAGTTGAAATTTTGTCAAGCAATGATTTGCTGGGTATGCTTAGATTAGGGTTGGACAAATTTAATCAGAAATTTTAGTTACTTGACTTTCTGTGAGTCTTTTGTCTAGAGATGCCTTAGTTGCATCGTGGTACTTAATGTATATCTCCATCTTGAGCGCCTGGTACTTAAGGTAGTAGAACAGGCCAAAGGAAAGATTAGTTTGCGAAGTAACAATCCTAAAACTCTGATATAGGGTCTCCAGCTTAGCTTTAATGCTTGCAGATGTAAGATCAAATGGGTTGTTGTATCTGTATGAGCTCCCCACTGTAATAAGATCCAGGGAGTAGGAAGTACCTGCTTCAGAGCCTTGGCGGCTGGTATTTCAATATGAGATTTCCTTGTTACTATTTTATCTCATTGTCACTTTCTCATCCGTCCAAAACTGCCAAAAACTGTTTATGTGAATCCATTTTGGAGAGTGTTACCTGTTTAGAGTATGCACCAATTGTGAAATTCTGAGGATCGCTCACTTGATAAGTATAATCCTGAATGATTAATTGGTATGAAGTTCTATTAAATGATCCTCAATATTTCCAGTGGCTTATGGTATTTTTACCATTTGGAAACATACTAGGCGTTTTCAAATAGCCCCAACTCTTCTGGTCAATTTCAGGCTCAATTTTTCCCTCATATTTGAAAACTTCTCCTGAGTCATGCAAAGGTACAAGCTGTGGATTCTGAGGATCCAGCTAGGTGTTACTTTCAAATGAGACTTAAGACAAAAGCCCAAAAAAGGTTAATTAAAATAAATCCTTTTTTAGAATTAAATTATTTTCTTTATTATTCAATAGGCCAGGTGCTGGTATTTATACTTCTATGGCATCTCTTGGCCACATTTGAGCATGCAATCTCAACAGATTCTTTTCCACCTCAGTTTGGCCTTTGAACTGATACAACTGAGGCCTATTGCTAGGTTTATTGGTGGCAAAATACTTTCATATTTGGGAGGATTATAAGGACAAAAATTGCAACAACAAGCGTGCAAAATTGTCATAGGATCATCTCAAAATGATTTTCATCAAACTGCTGACAAAATACAAATTCTCAAAGATTTTGTCATCAATTAAATAAATGACATACACTTAATTGATATGTCAGCAGGCCTCTTTCAATAGCACTAGGTACTCATATTAGGCAGTCCATAGCAAGTGCTATTGTGCTGGTTATGCATATTGACATACAAAAGTTATTTTAGGACCAGCTTACAATATGTTTTTGTCACACAGTTGATGAAAACAGCTTCATAATTGTAATGTCAACTGTTCTCTCAATAGCACTAGGTACTCTTATTTGGGTGGTCCATGTGTAAGTGCTATCAAGCCAATTACAAGGATTAACATAAAACTTTTCCCTAAGGTAGGAAAAGGATTACGTTCTTTTTATTTTTAGATTCATGTGATTTGCAGACGTTGTTTTGGGTGATTCTAAACAATTTCTCATACTGGTTATTTAATATTAGTACTGATTAGTTAGGACTTGTTGCCAAGGTTTTAGTGCAGCAATAATCAGCCCAACTGTGTGATTGTATTTGGACCAGGCTTTCAATAGAATGATCAAATTAAATTGAAGTTGAGTTAATTATTTCAGGAATGAGTATTTTCAGAGAGGAATGGCCTAAATGTGCAAGTGTATTCATCCTGATCTTTGATAATATAATTAAATCCACATTGCGTTAATTATCCAGCCATGTTATTGCAATAGGCTTTACTTATTATATTATCTTGAGCATTAGAAGGATAATTGTTCTAATCTGTTGGTTGTCAAAAGGTTTATTTTTGAGTTAACCACCAGAAATTTAACATATCCCCCCATTTGACTCAAACATAAGCCCTATGATTCCCAATTTAGCCTTCATTGATCATCATTTGTTAATTTTGGCCTGACAGACTGACAACATGGAGTTGGATCATCTATTTGTTAATTTTAGTCCAAATGACCATTGAGTCTGGAGTTAGATCCTCTCCCCATCCTCAAGTGCAAACTAAAGTTTAAATTAAGAGTGATATATGTTTTATTATTTTAGTTTATATACTTTTTATATTATTAATTTACTAATATTGATATTATTATTTTTTTCTTATTAATATGTTTTATTTATATTGCAATGCTAGAAATTTTACATGTTGGTTTTTTTCTTTTTTAATACTTTTTTTCTATCAGCCAGCTTATTGAGCCTTCTTAGAAATGGACTTAGGCTGATTAGGGTTGTTAAAACTGTTGGAACAGCTTCTCCATGAATGTTTTGGTGTTTTATCATTTCAAATTGGCTCTCTTTCCCATTGGGGAGTATCTTGAGTCAGGAATGATTCCAGAATCCTAGGCATAAAACAGATTTAAAAAATTTGGCTTCTGCTTTAGTGTCAATTTCCAATGATTCAATTTCATAATATTGCTCCAAACTACTGGCTTTTGATACTAAAATTTGGCCCTTAGTTGTTTATTAACTGTTTTTTTGGCTGAATGAGAAGAGCTTTTTACCATTTCTCTTTTGTCCCAGCTGGGTGAGCACTGGCAGCTTCTCTGTTTAATGAATGCAGATCCTTTTTTAAGGTTGTCACACTTCTGTTTGAATAAAGCTTGATTGGACGTTATGCTTTTAATATCTTTGGCCATATTTTCTAATTGGGAATCCAAAGTTAAATTTTGCTTTTTGAATTCCCAACTCCTGAGTAAATCCAGTATCTCTGGCCTGCAATCTTAACACAACAGTCCAAATTTTTTAAAAGTTCCTCTTTGATCAAGGCATTATCCTCATCTCTATTTGGGATGGCCGCTGATGCTGCAAGGTCATCAATGCTTTTGTTCACAATATCTAGCTTGGCCTGAATATATTTCTCAAAATCATCATGCTTTGAATTTAAAAGAAAGTGATTTTTTTCAGCCTGAAGTGGCATGTAAGGTGAGTCATTCTGACTGAAATAATAAGGAACCATAATGTGTTTCCAGTTTTAGACAGCAGGTATTCATGTCTTTTACACATTTGTGCAATAGCATGTGATGAGCAAGAACTTTTGCAGCTATCTTCCGGACTCCTTCATGTAATAAATTATTAAGAGAATGTTTATCTCTCATGAGCTTCATTGGAAAGACTTGTATTATCCACAATTGCCTTTCAGACTTCAGCAAAAGTGTAATTTAGTTTGTCCAGTAGAGAACTTTGTAAAGATTGTTCCTCCCCCTGCACGTGGTAGATTTCAATGAGTTTAAATTCTGTCAAGCAATAATTCATTGGGTATGCTTAAATTGGGGTTGGACAAAGTTAACCAGGAAATAGTTAGCTACTTGACTGTCTGTGAAACGTTTAGCAAGAGATGCCATGGTTGCATCGTGGTACTTAATGTATATCTCCATCTTGAGCCCCTGGTTCTTAAGGTAGTAGAACAGGCCAAAGGATGGATTAGTTTGTGAAGTACCAATCCTAAAACTCTGATATAGGGCTCTAAGAAAAGCCTTTATGCTTGCAGATGTAAGATCAATTGGGCTTGTTGTATCTGCATGAGCTCCCCCACTGTGATAAGATCCAGGAAGTAGGAGGTACCCACTTCAGAGCTTTGGCGGCTGGTATTAAAATAATCTGAGATTTCCTTGTCATTAGTTTCCATCTCGTTGTCACTTTATCATCTGTCTTGATCTGCCAAAAACTGGTTATGTGAATCCATTTCAGAGGGTGTCGTTAGTTTTGAGTGTGCACCAGTTGTGAAATTCTAGGATCGCTCACTTGTTAAGTATAATCCTGCATGCTAATTTGAGATGAAGCTCTGTTGAATGATCCTTAATATTTCCAGTGGCTTATGGTATTTTCACCATTTGAAAACTAACTAGGCTTTTTAAATATCCCCGACTCTTCAAGTCAATTTCAGGCTCATTTTTTCCCACATATTTGGGAACTTCTCCTAAGTCAGGCAAAGGTACAAGCTGTGGATTCTGAGGATCCATCTAGCTGTCACTATCCAAAAGAGACTTAAGACAAAAACCAGAAAAAGGTTAATTTAAAATAAATTTATATTAAGACTAAATTATTTGATAATTATTCAATAGGCCAGGCACTGGTACTTATACCTCTAGAGCATCTCCTGGACACTTGAGCACGCAATCTCAACAGATTCTTTTCCACCTCAGTTTGTCCCTTGAACTGATATGACAGAGAACTATTGCTAGGTTTATTGTTGACAAAAGACTCTCATATTTGGGAGGATTTTAGGGATGAAATTGCAACAATGAGCATGCAAAATTGTCCTAGGATTATATCAAAAATGAGTTTCATCATACTGCTGACAAAATATGGATTCTGGGAGATTTTGGAATCAATTTAAATAGATGATGTACCATTAATTGGGATGTCAGCAGGCCTCTCTCAATAGCACTAGATACTCCCATATGGGCAGTCCATGTGCAAAGGCTATTGTGTCACTTATTCATATCAACATACAAAAATCTTTTAGGACCAGCTCAAAATATGGTTTTGTCTTAAAGCTGATGAAAACGACTCCCTAATTAAAATTTCAACTGGGCCTCTTGCTATCACTAGGTACTCTCATTCAGGAAGTCCATGTGCATGTGTTATTATGTCAATTACGTGTACTGACATACAAAATCTGCCATAGGCGTGAAAGTATTTTTGACCAGCTCAAATATGTTTTCATCACACAACTGATGAAAAAGACTCCCAAATTGGGATGTCAACTACTCTCTTGCTAGCACTAGGTACTCTCATTCAGGAAGTCCATGTGCAAGTGTTATTGTGCTGATTATGAGGATTGACATATGAAAATTGACCTAAGGCAAGAAAAGTATTACGTTCTTTTTGTCTATTCACTCATGTGATTTGTAGACATTATTTTTGGGTTGATCCCGAATGATTTCTCATGCTGATTATTTAATATTGCTCCTGATTATTCAGGACTAGTTGCCAAGATTTTAGTACTGCAATAATTGAACCAACTGTGTGATTTTATTCAGATTGGGCTTCCAATTGAATAATTGAATTGAATTGAAGTTGTGTTAATCAGCCTGGGCCAAGTAGTTGCAGATAGGATCGGCCTAAATGTTAAAATGTATTTGGCCTGAGCTTTTGATAATATAAATAAAATCCACATTGTGATAATTGGCCCAAGCCATGTTATTGCAATAGGCTTTAATTATAGTATTATCTTGAGCATTAGGAGGATAATCATCCCGATCTGTTGGTTGTCAAAGGGTTTATTTTGAGTCAATGACCAGAATCTAACACCCCTTCTGGTCCAAATTGCTGTAAGCCATTCCTGGACTTCTTTCACCTGGACCTGATTGAATGCATTCATGAAATTAAGCTTTAAAAACGCCTTGGCCATCGCAATCACCTGGCTAATTTTCTGCTTGAGGTGAAGGGGGTGGGGTTGTGAATGGTAATATTATTCATATGTCCATAGTCAACACATGGGCGCAATGTACGATCAGCCTTCTGAGCAAAAACTATAAGCAATGCAATTGGGGACAATTCTTAAACACCCATCTCTTCAAGAGCATATCGTTAACCAAACTTCCAAAGCCTTGTCCTCCTGAGCTGTGTAGGAATACAACGGACTGTTGATGTTTATCACACCAAACATCAAGCGGAAAGTTAAGTCATACTCAGAGTGTGGTGGAAGGCGATTAGCAATTTGCAAATCGAAAATATCTTGATATGCCAATATCGCTGGGGGAAAATATGGTAGAAGGCCTTCCAGAGAGAGAAAGGATGTGATGGCACTATGCACCCATTCCATCACCAGAATATCAATAGGGGAAAACTCCACCAATTGTTTGTTCACAAAGAACAGCATATTCAAGTCAAGGTAATTCTCACCTGTTGCCAACTCCACCACCTCACCTCAGTGTAACTGGGTAGAGAAGATATAGCACTGAGAAAACCAGTCAAAAACAAAACTGGTGGACCAAAAAGACACATAACGCTGTACTTTGTATGAAGCCATTAGAGTAAATGATGAACCTAGCACTGACGCCCCTGCTTCCAAATCCTAGTCAAGATCCTGCGCCAGTTTTAAACTCATAAAATTACCCGCCACGCCTGTATCCACCAGGGCCTAAAGTGACACCCTGATCACACCCAACCAAATTTCCAGCGGTAATAAAAATAAGCAAAATCTTGTTTATTGGTGCCCAAGAAAGATTCCGCCAGCTGGGCGGTAATAATCATAGAATCAGATATAGAAACTGAACTGATTGGGGAATCAGCACCCTACATGGGGAGTACTTTCTCAAATTTGCATTGAGATTACAACAACAAGGGAATTATAGGATTGTAAACCGCCTGGTTCCTCACAGGAGCCGCCTCACCCACTGGATTCAGGGCAGGAGCAGGGGCACCACTGGGACAATGGTACACTGTAATCGCACTTGGCATCAAAACACAAAATCTGGAAGATTAGCTCAGTTCTGTCAATTCTTGATGACATAATTGAGGGTACCAACTCTAAGGATAAAGCTGGTCGTCAGGAGGCCAAAAAGGTTAATTATCAGGCCTTCCTGACCTCAAACATACCTTGTACCAACGCTAAGTTCAGGTGATATATGCCCAAGTTGTTCTAGGGGATGTGCGTAGTTCTCAGCCCTGTGTTATGGCAAGGGCATTAAAACATAATAGCTTTTTTCTTAACGGTGACTGTTTTTTTTTGGTTTGCTCAGCAAACGTGGTTTCAAAACCCATTTGATTTTTGAAGTCTCTAAATTGGTTCAGCCGTGCCTACAATCAATAAATTTAGTTTGGTCAATCTCAAGATATAGTACCCTGGCCGATGGAAGTGTGCGCATATTGGTGAACTTGGGCTTAGCGCAACTTCCACCAATTGTTAATTCCCCCCTGATTGTTTAAATATGTTTTCTTGAAACCAACCTTCCTCATTGGTCATCTTCCTATTATTAAATCCCCCGTTAGTTTAAGTTTTTTAAATATGGTTCCTTGGGCAACCTGTGCGTGGACCTCCTCAAGGAAGTCTCTAACAGTGTTTGTCATTGTAATTTATCTAAATTATTTCCCATATCTGGTACACCGCTGGGCCACCCTGGTCCCCTCAAGACCAAAGCACCCAAGCACTCATGCACCAATATTCACTTGGTTGTGGACTCCTCATTGTGGTCAAACCAAGTTTTATTATTTATATTCTATCTCTTACTATATATGACAAATAACCCTTTCCCTGGGTCCCTTTTGCTCTAACATCCTCCGCGGTGCCCTGTTCACCTTCTTACTAATGACTAATTCCCTGGCGGTGTGGCTGTACACCTTGCACAACCTATTTGGGAACGAGAGAGTTACAGACACTCTTCTTGCAGGACCCAAGTTCCATTAAAAACCTCTTCAGTTGGGAAATACTTACAAGATCCCCCACACTGCATGATGCTTGACAGAGAATAGCACCAATAGAGGCACCCATCATGCATATCTGATCCAATGATCCCACCTGTGTGTCCCAGGTGGGATCCTTAGCAGATAAAGGGTCCAAAGCAGCGCAAAATGCTGTCAAAACCACATCTAAGGGAATCCTGAGTCCTGGGACCTGGTAGCAGAAAGCTTCTGTGAATGAGGCCAGGTCAGATTCTTTAGTGCCCAAGGAAAAAACCTGAAGCAGCCGAGCTGATCACGCCACCAGCGCCTGTAAAACTGCTGATACTAAATTAATTACCAGAGTTAAAACACCTGCTTGGTGGGCTGATTATAAGACTCTGTACACACACTGGTGAGCGTCACCTTCCATGACATACAACAATTCCATGTTCCGTTGTGCATCTATCAAGAAAGCAGAATCTGTAATGTTTGCCAAAAATTACACTTGCAGTTCAGTAAGGGCATACAACGCCTGATTAGCCATTTCCACAGATGGGGCAGATGAGCCTACCCCAAAGGGTGGAATGAGACCAAGAACAGAAACTTTAGAACAAAATTTTCATTAAGGAGCTACCCCAACAATCTGCTTGAAAACTGCGCAAACGCACAATCCAACCACATGAACATCACCAGGTTAAGCACTGACTGTAAGTCAAGTGGTAAATTGAGACCACTGCGTTACCAACTTCTAACAGAAGGGTAAAAAAGGTGGACACTAGGGTAAGTAAATTATGTCATGGAAATAGCAGATAAAATTGGTACTGGTCTGCCAATCAAGGTTCGTGAGCACCCAGAGGGCAACCCAGAATTCTGGGGGCCCTGCCTTCCAAACGGCTTGGTAGTGGGTGGGGAGAGAATTGAATAGGGGCTGGTGGCTAGTGACCATCATAACCACCATACCAACCAGTAATTAAATTGTGAATTGGGGTGGCAATGAATTCCATTGAAGTTAAATTCTTGGATTTCACAGAGGGTCCAGGAAGCGCAGAAGTAACACTGACTGTGGAGTGAGTATTGAGGCGTGGAACCTCGTTCAACAGGGAGACATATCTCCAAGAATTATGGATGCCATAACGCCAGAGGGCGTCCACAAGCGAGGATATCCTTAACAGGCCACTTGATCAGTACCCCAATCAATAAGGTATGCAGCAGCGTTGTGATTATGGATACTAGGTCCCAGACGTTGCTCAGACCTGGAAGCATGGTTCTGGTTTTTTATGTGCTCAAAGGGAAAAACTTTTATATAAATAAAAATTTAACTGGAAAAGGGATTTGTTTATTGCAAACAAACTTTTAAGAATCAACTGACAACTATACCAGTAAGGGAAGGCTGTTTTAAGTACTATGGAGCTTGGGGAATAGTCAAGGATGCATGAACAAAGGTATCACAATCACAACTGACCTTAGCGGAATGAGACTATTCACTAACTTGACTTCAAATTGACCTTCTACTGCCCATCTGACTCAAAATCAAAATTTTGCCACCAAATTTTCCGTACCACCGCAATTCTGCTTGGTGGGTCAGTAATACTTTGTTTGGTGGGCGACTGGTTGCGCCCAAGGCTAGCCCACATAGGTACAGTCCCATTATGTATAAAAGGGGTCTACCACCCTTGATTTCACTGGAGTCAGGCCCCTCATTTTATCTAAATTTCCCACTTTTTTAGGGAACCCACAATTTGTGCTGTAGGTAGGTACTTGACTCTTCCCACCTCCTCAGCGGAACCTGAAATTGTCTCTGGGGGTATATGCTCATTACTTCCCTTCTGGAGGCATTCTCTTGCAGCCAACAACTCGATTCATGCCCCCTGATCCACTGGATCAGCTCTTGTATGGTCAGATAGGGGGAAAGAGGGCAACCTTGACAGAGTATGCAATCACCCACCTCTTGTCCACCACATCTGCTAAATCGCTCAGGGTTATGAGGGGGACAACTGTCCTCTTGGCCCCATTTTGGTACAAAACAGTAAACCTGACTATTGAGGCGCAAGGGGTGCTCCCTCAGACTTACAC
Organism: Massospora cicadina; assembly: GCA_022478985.1. Classification (NCBI taxonomy): domain Eukaryota; kingdom Fungi; phylum Entomophthoromycota; class Entomophthoromycetes; order Entomophthorales; family Entomophthoraceae; genus Massospora; species Massospora cicadina. The sequence goes on along the minus strand of JAKSZP010018440.1, from coordinate 41,742 downwards.
ACATATCCAGCAGTGGCGATTGTTGTCTATGACCCACATTGACTACATTCTTCTCCCCTTACACTTTAAGCTAATAATATCCAGGCTTGATACTAATATGATGCAATTTTAGACCACCAATTAGTTACAATCACCTTGTCCACATCTGATAAGCCAATTAATTAGACACTCTGGATAAAGTTTAGTATTGATACAATATTCACCGGGGAGTTCTCTCAGTGGATGAACCAACAATCATCTTTACCCCATATGGTGTGCTCATTTTGCACAGATCCCTTGGTAATATGGGGTCTGACAAAAGAAACACATCTTTGCTGCTGCAAAGCGGATATACACGCGGCGGCATCACGCATCTACAGCTGCAACTACCCGCCTTTAGTGCTATGTTGCCTATCTGGAAAGAAACGGCCCACGCATGGATTACACCCATCTTGGACTCGTGAATAGTTTGCTACAACTGTTTGTTTAAAAGTTAGATATTACAAACCAACACCGCTAAAGCATCTTGGCTGGTGCCTCTCAGATCACTAAAGGGTAGAAATCAACAAGGTACTTTATGCGCCGCTTTACTGTATGGAAACAAGGGACTTCTTACACCCAGGTTTAAACCAGCACAGGCGCAATTGTTTCCTCTTCCAATGAAGTATCTGATACAGTTTACCAGATTTTACATCAACCTGTATCAAGCTCATGACTAAAACCTGAGGACATACAATAGTTTTTATCCAAGATCAAAACCAACCTTCCTCTTAACTTATCTAGCTTGTTAGTGTTGTTTCTAATGAAAAACTATGGGATTCTTTACGCAGGGCACCTCACCGCAAAAGCCTTGGCCCAGATGCTATTTCTTATGAGTTCTATCAATCACACTTTAATCTGATCGCGCCTTTACTCAAAGCCTGTATCAATGAATGCCTTCTAGAGATACGCCTACTCCCTAGTGGCTTAGAAGCCTTTATGGTCACATTGTTTTGAAAAGGAGGATCTTAATAATCTGGGTAACTGGCAACCAATCTCACTTACCAAAGAGAATGCTAAAATAATGACTAAGATACTGTCTAAGAGTATAGTCAAGATTTCTCAAACAGCTATATCACGCAATCAGTATGTAGTTGTTCTCAACCGCATTATATGGGACAACATCCATATTGTTGCCAAAGTATGTCAGTCCAGGTCAGATGGTCCCTAATCTTTTTGGATCAACAAAAGGCGTGTGATAGTGTGGATTGGAAATATCTTAGGGCATCCTTTAGACTTTCCACCTTCCTTCTCGTTTTATAACTAGATGATGCTTTTGACTGAGGCAGCTATCATGGCTATCCAGGGCCCAAAGTTTGTTACTAACCTCATCATCCCACAACGCGGTTTAAAGCAGGGTGACTCTTTTAACCCTTTGTTGTATAACTTTAGACTGTACCCAGTATTGCACATCATAGATCAGACCCTGAAAGGCATACATCTCCAGGTCAGAACCCTCTCAAAGTATTGGCATTTGCAGATGATTGTGTGATGGGTGTTTCCAATCCATCAGACGCTCGCTCCCTAGAGAATATCATCAGTCAATATGAAAAACTAAGCAACGCCAAGATCAATTGCCACAATATTGAGGTCATACTCCTTGGCAAGCACCATCTTCAGTGGCTTAATGAAAATTCTCGTCGCCCTTCAGCTATAACAATTGTCACATTCCAGGAACTCTCTCCAATCAACCTGTTCGCCACTTAGGAGTATGGATGGACTCTGGAGGATATTCATTTACAGTTATGGAGAGTAAACTCCTTTCAAGTATTTCAAGCCATGCTTCTATTCTCAATGGCCGTACAACAGGGCTTGTGGGGAAAGTAGTATTAGAAAATACCCTATTCTCTCAAAAATATGGTACACTGCTCATTCCATACCATTTTCTACTGCTTTTTTTTTTTTAACTCACTAAGGGTATATTGCAACCTTGGTCTTGGGATGGCCAATGGGCACCTATCAGGATTGAAGGCTATTTGGCACATGCTCCTTGGGTGGCATGGGCCTCATTGACTACCATCAACAAACCACCCAAATTTTAAACAAATAGATTGATCAAGTAACATGCCCTACCCAGATGGTCTCCATTGGGCAGCAGCAGCAAGATGCAACTTTGCATGAGCCTTAGGGCTGGAAAAGCTTACTGTGCAATATTTTGATACATTATTTGGCCTCTCATCCTAATACAGTAGGCCCCCATCGCTTCAAAAGACATTTTAAAGGTATTTTCAAAGTTAATAAGAGCTCCAGATGAAGCTTCCAGCGCATTGACCCGCTATCCACTATGCAAGGGGCTAACCCATCTTACACCCAAATTTTCAATCATGTGCCTGTAAGTCCAGCATTCTTATTCCCAGGAATTATGGTCACTCTGGAAAATATTTATTTTCTAGAATTATTAGATATTTTTAATCTACACAAGAGCTGAAGAAGATGTGAGAGTATACTCATCACCCCTTAATCCACCCTAAAACTAGAGCTCACATATGGAAATACCTTACAAGGTCATATTGGACTGCGGATAAATCCAAAGCTGATGCCCACTCTTGTCCAATTAATGGTGACCATAATACTCTCATCCATAGGATAGAGGGGTGTCCCACATCCAGGGTAATCTGGAGGGAAGTTTCCCTTCTGTTCCAGATTCCTGCACCAATTACATTCTACCCTACCTGTGATCAATTTTCCATGAGGATGCAATCCCTAATTCTCACTGCTCAGAGCCCTGATAGCAGCCACAACGTTGTGGTCCATCTATACCATCATTTTAGAAGCTATCAACAAAGCTTCCCTCACCAAGGCTGAAGCACTGGTTTGCCACTATAGTCATCTAACTTGCAGCTTTTACTATTGGTTCTTTGGATTTATGCCTCATAAATAGTACTTCCAGAGCCAGTCATAGAAAATACATGTTTACTGGGAGTTGACGCTTATTCCCATAACTGAAAAATTAGGAAAACACCCCAAGACTGTCTAGGCTTGCCCCTTGTCCTATACCCCTTACCCTGATCTCAGAAGCAGAGTCAGTTAGACTATTGTTCTGTGGACATAGGGCTCCTATGCAGGTTTTCTCTTTCTTTTACTATTTTATTCTATTCTTTATCAGTAGTGTTGACCTCATGGCCCCCTACCTCAAATAAACATATAAAGCTTTTTGATTAACTATGAATTTTAAAAAAACTTTCTTAGTGCTCACCTACGTTATATGAGGAACTCCTGTGCAAAGTTTTATGCTTCTGTTGGACTCAAGGGTTTAGACCTTTTGTCCCTTTTTAATTTTGTAAACCAGGTGACCCAAAGCTCACAATTTGTAATAAACCTGATTGCTTTTCTTAGTCAAAAAGTCTTTACTCCAAACTTCAAATGGAGTGGTTATTCTAATATATATATTGACCTATTTTAACTTAAAAAAGGCTAAAAGAGAGACTACATTTTATCTGCTTAAAATCAAGATTATAAGGGAGATCAGGGAGGTTTACCGGTCCATTTCCTCATTGTCCAAGGTAAGATTCAAAATAGTTACAAATCAGGGATTTTGTAGCAAGCTTAGTAACTTAGTCAAGAAGGATTTTCTTACCGCATAGCTCAGGTTTGAACCCTGAGATTAGGAGGTTTTTGGCAATTTTTATTTGACCAAATTAGGCGGGGATTGTCCTCAATATAAATAGGGCTTAAAATTTGTTAGGGATTATCCCCAATAATGGTTTCTGTTTTTTAATGGCTTGGGTTCAATTCCTGTCATCAACCTCATCCAAATTTTTGATTAAGGCAGGAATCCTGACAAGGCCCCTTAGATCTTGGCGCAGGGGGGAAGACAGATGGAGAAAGTGACTATGTACGCGGTTTACTACTGTATCCTGAATGACCTCTACGGTTGAGTGTTTGTTGCCCATCTATAAATAACTTTGTAAGGCCCCAACCAGTTGGTGCCCAATTTGTTGTCATGACATTTAGGCTGGTGAATGTAGACCAGGACTAGATCACCCAGTTGGAAGTCGTGCAGGGATTCATGCTTATCATTAAATTAAGTAGTTTCTCCACTAGTTGTATCAGATAGATTTTTAAAAAGCCAGGGCCTGAAGTCAGAGTAATTTCATTGGTAATACTTCACATAGTGACTTCAGGGGCTTTGGGGGAGGCTTGGTCAAGAATAGCCTTTACTTTAGAAGGCAGATAGTGCTTTCTGCCATACAACACTTGGAAGGGCGACATCTTAGTTATTTGATGATAGCTGATCCTATAATCCAAAATTGCACTAGGCAGATATTGGGGCCAATGATAGGTGTCAGTCATAGCCATTTTCTGGAGGGTTACTACTAGAGTACATTTGCCAACTCCATTCCATTGGTTGCAGGATGGTAGTGAGTGTAAAACACCTGAGTGGAACCCATCAGTTCAGCTAAATATTTCCTCAGTGACAATCGGAAGTTTTGCCATTATTGGAGAGAATTATGGTAGGGTACCCATTTTGGGTGATAATCTGATTATACAAAAATGTGGCGGTAACCTTTGCTGAAGCTGAGGGGAGGGATACTGCTTCGATCTACTTAGTTAAATGGTCCTCATCTAGAAGGAGGAACCAATGACCATTAGAGGCTTGAGGGAGAGGTCCCACAACATCAATGCTAATAGTATGGTAATGGCTAACAAGGTGTAACCACTGAATGTTGAGATTGGGGATTAGGTCCAGCTTAGCTTTTACATACCAGGCAGGTCTCTAATAAATCCTGGATTAAAACAAGCATCCCTTTCTAGTAACATTGAGTTTTAAGCCACTGGTAAGTTTTCCAAATTCCCCATTGACAACTTACTAATGTCCCTCCAATATGATATCAGTTTGACCAGAAGGTCGTACATAAGTAACTTACTCTTTGGAAACAAATTTGCACAATTGGCCATTCTTGACGTGAAGATTTACTGATTTCTTCGCTAATTTCTTTTGAAGCGTCAGGGATTTGTCCTTACATAAATTTGATTGTTTTAGGAGGTTGTAGAGTCGATTCTCTTCAGGGTCAGTTAAAGTTAATATGGGAAGCCAAGATAGGCAATCCACATTTTGGTGTACGTACCCTGGTCTGTGGATATTAAAACATAGTTTTGAAGTTTTAACGGCCATTTGGCTGATCTACCATTGTGACCTTCATTTGCTGTAGCCATTGCATAGAAGCATGAACAGTAATTATGGTGAAATGTTTCCATAAAAATAAGATCATAAATTTCTTAATAGCCATTATGACCACCAAGCATTCACATTCTGCAATACTATAGTTGCATTTGGCTTTGGTTAAGGTCTTGCTATAATAGGCTATAGAATGGTCCATTAAGTTTTCATTATGTTGTGATAGTATGGCTCCAATGGCTATATCGCCAATCTTAGTAAAGAGGAGAAAGGGTTATCAAAATTTGGGTATAAAGTACTGGAGATTGGGAGTGAGAGACGCATAGCAGGTCAAAGGCCTGCTGTTGCTCTTCTATCCACTGAAAGGGTATCTCTTTCTTCATTTTATACACTAAAGGCTCAGAGGTGTCTGCAAAGTGGGAAATAAACTGGTGATAATATCCCACCATCCCTAAGCAAACTTGTGCATCTTGTAGATATTAAGGGGGGTCATCTTAGCAATGCCAAGACCTTATCATCCATTGAGGATATTTTGGATTAACTTACCTTATGGCCCAAAAATAATATCTCTCTATGAAAGAAAAGCATTTTGATGACGTTGATTTTAATGATGATTGCCATAACTTCTAGAAGACTTTACTTAGATGAACTAGATGTTCAGTAAAGGTTCTCAAGAAAATGGTAATATTGTTGAGATAAATAGCACACAGGAGCGTTTTAAATCGCCTAAGAGTTCATCCATGGTGCGTTGGAAGGTAGCAGGGGCATTACATAATCCCTGTGGCATTTGAGTTGGCTTAAAATAATTATTCACTTGAGATGAGAGCGCATCTTTCATGATCTTACGGTGACAAATCAGCTTGCCAGTACTTGCTGGCAAGATCCATATCTGAGAAATAGTGGGACGCCAACATAAAGCATAAGGAATCATCTATACGTGGAAATGGATAGCCATCTTTTTGTGTGATAGAATTGAGGCAGCAATAATCCATGACAACAAGTTTCCACCATCCTTCTTCCAATTTAATAAGAGCAGAGAAGCTCATGGACTTTTAAAAGGCATTAATAACCCAGCTTTCAACAGTTGCTGTAACTCTAGGGCCACTTGAGCTTCCTTGACTTTAGATTTTTGGTATCGCTGGGATTTGAACGGAGGGTTAGCCTCAGTATCAATTTGGTTAATTACCCCCAGACATTTTCTGTAGTCATTTGTTCCCAAGGAAAAAATATTGACATACTCTTCAAGAAAGTCTTTGACATTCTGCTATTGGTTAGGGGTAAGGTTATAACCAATTCTGCTTTTGACTAGCGCTGAGGTGGGTAGAGGATCAAATCCTAAATCCTGTAATGAGCCAAAACATCTCACATCAGCAATATTTTAAAATGTGACATAGTTTTATATAAGTGATAGGGGCATGTTGAGGGACTTGGATGGTATGATATGTTAAATTCCCTAATAAGATAGAGATAGATTTGCCATAAGCAGGATCCAAAATCCCAGTACAGGCCAAGGCTTCTTTAATTAAAGGGTTAGAGTGTCCACTTAGCTTTAAAATATGATTAGAAGGGGGAGAATATTGATTCCCATATCCAAAATAACTCGTGAGCCAGAGGGTATTGTGATAGAATGTGGGGCATAAAGAGGGATCCCATCTTCAGCATCCACCGCCTTCAGGAGTAACTTAGTTTTTCCTTCTAAGACTTGGTATTCAACTTTGCAAATGGGGGATGGGTATTTGTGGAGGCATGTTCATTTTTGGAGCTCTTTTAATTTTGACAGGGAGTTCAAATATTAATGGAATTTAATACCCTAGTAGGGATAGGTATTTTTCTTATGGTCAATGATGAAATTGCATTCCAGCATCAATTGGACCACAATAAGAAACTCATAAGTATCATTTTCTATTTCAATGATGTGGGCAGTAATTTAAAAAGTTTCCCAGTTTGAAGGGTTAAGGAAGAATAGGCTCCTATCACCTTAGTTGACTAATTACCGGCTGTCTCATTTTCAGCTTTGTAAATCAAGTCTAGAGCCATTTTTATCCTTTTGGATAAGCCAGGAGGAAATAACGTTAACCGGAGAACCAGTGTCAATTATCTCCAGGACTTTAACCTTATGTATGACTACCTCAACTCAAACCACCAAAGATCTAAACTGGGAATTAACAGCAAGAAAACTATCATTAGGAATTTGTAGCAAAGCCAAGGTAGAACTCTTCCATGGCCAAGCTCAGGGCTGTTCAACGCTTTTGAAAGTTTTATCTGTTAGTGCTTGGCTTACATAAAAGAGCTAACCACCAGAATTTGTTTGGGTAACTTACCAACATAAAAATAAGAAAGCTGGAGATTTTTATTTCCTTGAATAGAAAGGGGTATGTCAACTTCTACAGGTGCAGCTAACACAAAACATCCTGAAGTGCTAGGAATAGAGCTAGAGCTAGAACAAGGGTCTTGAGGCACATGATTTCCATCAGCATAGGGAGCTCCTTGCCCTATGCTGACTGATCTTTTTGCTAACTTATAATGAAAGTTTATGTCAAAAGTCACCAATGTGGTTGATTCTTTTACAATGGGTGCTGTTTAATTCAGGTTTAGGCAACTTGGGAGGTGTAACCACTAGCACTTGAGGACAAAAATTGTTAATATTGAAAAAGAGTGGGCCAGTAGGCTTGAATAGGTCATCTGGAAATCTCTAAAATAGCTTCTTTGATATGGAGGAGAGACGTCCAGTTAGACTTCACCGCTTTAAGATAAAGTAGAATGTAAGCATATTTTTAAACACTGAAAATGAAGCAGTGATAGCATCATATAAAGTAAGACGTTTTTCTGCAATCAGCGCTTGAGCTTCAAGGTAAAGTTGATGAGCAAACTCAGTGGCAGTTTCTCCCCAATTAAGACTTATACCCATAAAAATTTGCTTTTGGTTGGATAAAGTTAAGTCACTCCCATATTCCTGATGTGAGGCAGCCTTAGCATCATCCCAAGTCTGGTAACACATCAAGTGAGGTACCTTAATGTCTTGAGCTACATGACCAAGGCAGTTATTAGGTGTTTGAGAGGTTGGGTGTCTATGGCTTCCTCCATAGTAATATCATAATAAAATAAGAAAGAGAAGATGCTCCCCTTACCTGGGACATACTTCTATTTGAACGATGGTTTGAATGTGCCACTTGGAGGTTAACAGTTGAACAATGTGAACTGACATCTGGGGGACATTTTTACTTAAAGAGGAACTGATACTGATGGACATTTCATAAGGGTAGAGGGCATCCACTTTATTTTTGTAAGGTGTTAATATCCTCAATTATTGAGTCAACCTGATCATGGGTGGCACAAGGGGCTGATTTGGTGGCAACAAGAGGGTTTACCTACCAAATTTTGCTTTTGAGCTTGGTAGTCACATCTCATAGTTTGAGTTGGTGTTGCTCAAGAATGAAAAATTATTAATCCATCCTGTGAATCTGTCATGGAAATGGCAGAAGAAGTTTAGACCGGCCTGCCAGTTGAGATGCATAAGCACCCAAAAAGCAAGCCAGAATGCCAGAGGCATTGCTGACTGAATGACATGGTATGGAGCTGGGCATTGGGAAATGATGAATTGTTGGTGTAACACAACAGTGAGTATGATCCTGATGACGAACCATAATGAGCCCACTCTCAACCCAGGGGCCTTACTGCAGGGGGTGGGATCACAGAGATGGTTTCAATAAGTTTATCAGCATATGAGGTCATTTCAACTGGAGAGGAAATGAGATGGATTCTCTCATTAAATTGGTGAACATAAGGCCACAAGATTCCCATGTACTGTTGCCAGAAGTTCACAATAACAGGGTTGTAGAGCCAAAAATATCAGACTTGATGAATCTAATTGATGACGAAAGGGGCCATAGTGACCATAAGTACTGGTAGAGCCCATCCAGTATATGGACTGACAGGCCACCAGGGAAACGCCATCAGGGATGCGGTCAGAAGGAGTAATACAATAAAAAATTGTTTGGTTTTTTTTGGCAAAATTTTTATTGAGAAAAAGGAAGAAAATCAACCAGCAATTTTCTCAGTGCTATGCAACTGATTAAATAGTGGTCAATTGGGGTAGTGGCAAGCCAGGATTTGGACCCTCAATTTTGAACTAACCAGCAAATTATTTGGGAATGTGCAGGTTTGTTCCTTGAGAACTGACATCAAAAAATTTGGAGGTGGGCCAAGTTGCTGTCAGTTTGACCTTGAATGTCCAAACTGAGGCTTGGCTATGTTTCTGACAGTTGGCATGACAGCGTTTGGCCCAATAAGCGACGGGAATCCCCCAAGGCCACCCCACATAGGGATGGGTCCATTTGGTTGGGAACAGGTTCAGGACGCCCAACCCACTCATGCTCAGTTGCTGGGCCATTCATTTGGTCAGTGGCATCACATTGGCTGCAACGCCTGAAGTGTTAATAGGGGACTTTGAACCCTCATTGATGGCGTCCAATGCTATAGCCTGCCCGTTGAGGATGATCCCCAACAACTTTAGTAAGGAGGTGATTTGTTTGATTGACCCATTAATCAAATTGGAACCTTTGGGCGTTCCAGCTGATAAGTCAGTCTTCATGCTTTTCCAGCCATTTGAGATCCAAGCATCAGCCAGATTACCCCTCAAATTAAATTTGATTGATTTCAAATAAACAATCTTGGCACAGATTTCGCAGATTCCATAACAGTTCTGCTGAGGTAAGTGTGGGTACTGGGGGTGGGATCCAAAGCAGAAGAGCTGTTACCCAGCGCTCATCTACTATGTGAGTGAGATTGCCCTGAGTAACAAGGGGTACTGCAATCCTCTTTGGTGTCTTCTTACTCAGGAATGGGAAAATGGCCTGATCAATGGTCAGAGGATGTTTTCCAGGACTTACAGAATAATAATGGGTACATTTGTCAAAAGTTTAAGGTATTCCTGATCTAAAAAGAGATCTAACACCAAATCATGGCTATTCATTTTTTATTTTATTTTATATTTTCACTAGGAACTCAGAGCATACCTTGCAGGGAGTACCAAATTTGTCAGGATCAAGGATCTAGACCTTTTGGGAATCAGCAAGTTATATGCTTGCTGGTGCTGGATCAGCCAGAATCCAAAAAACAATTATAATTAAAAGAAATACTTTTAATAATAAAAAAGTGAGGTTTTTAAATAGTTTTATTAGTTGCAGCCACATGAAAATGAAAGAACATTCTTGATATATTACCACTCAGTATTTAAACTGTATCAAGGGTTGAAGGGAATTCAATAGTAAATTTAGAATAGCTTAGTATAGTCCAAATAGGAAATATGTAAATATGACATATTGAAGCTTAGAAAACTCAATTCACTTTGGCTAAAAAACTGACAAAGAGTTATTTTCAGGCAAGATGAACCTGTGGGGCAACAATTTAATACATTTCAGCCAATCCCCATTTGAGAAAATTATTGCATCTTGGGTGACCCCTGCCAAGCCTATAAAAGTGGGTGGTTCCCTCTTGGGTGCTTACTTTGCACTAGGCATGGCCTGGGGAGAACCTCCGATGGACTCCCCAGATTCTGTCACATAGTCAGTACAATCTGACTGCATTAATTAGTGTTATTTGCCCATTTTTATTAAAAAGTATTACCCCAATTTGTGAGGTTCCACTGAGAATCAACCAAAGTCCTTTGGCTGATACTGTCATTATTTTCATCCAAATTACTAACATTATAAGATTAGACTTGTAATTGTTTGATCATATTTGTTAAATCAGGACTATTCTTACCCAAGATATCCTTTCACCAAATTTGAGATAGAAATTCTCTGAGAGACCTATTGTCCCTTTTTATTTTTGTAAACCAGGTGACCCAAAGCTCCTGGATGTGGAATAAACCTATTTTATTTTCTTGGTCAAAAAGTCTTTACTATGGATACTACATCTGGAGTGGTTATTCCTAAATACATGTTGATCTATTTTAACTTAAAATGGGTAAATTAGAGGGTAAAGTTTATTTGCTTAAAATTGAGGTTATAAGAGAGATTAAGGAGGTTACCAAGTCCATTTCCAAATGGTCCAAGCTGTAATGATTGATGATTGTACATGAATCTCATAAGGTTGGGAATTGTGAAATTCATGTGTATCAATAGTTTCAATTCCATTATTCTGAGTAGGATTTTCATATTCAGGTCAATAATGGAATAAAATTAAATAAATTATTTATTTGATTGTTTGTTCATTCTGAGGTTCCCCTCCATTTCTCCATTGAGTTGCCTAGTTGCCATCAATTCTGGGAGGCTTTTGTGCCCATCATTACCTACAGTTCATTTAGCCTTCTTAGGAGTATTTCAAAGTGAGGTCAGCTCCACTGGACCTCACTTTGAAATTCTATTCTGACTTTGAGTCAACTCCCAATGAAGGCCACTATTTACTGGATTTATTTTATTTAATTTTAATTATTTAAAGCAAGGATTGGGAGTGCAGATGGCAGTGCAATGAGGAGGAGAGGAAGGGGGTGGATGCACTAGGATCCTCTTGAGAGTGGCCTTGCCCTAGTGAGAGGGTAAGGAGCCAGAGTGGCCCAAGGTGACAGAGGCTAGTTGACTGCACCTCAGCTGGGTAACCCCAAGGCAACAGAGGCTGTAGGGATGCACCTTGGCCTGGTATGCCCAGCAAGGCTGTCCATTTGGACAGGACCATTCAGAGTTGGTACAGCCACATATGGGGGTGGTGGTTTGGGGCTGGTGGCAGTCTGGGCCTTGGGAGCCCCATCCTTTACATAAGCTAGCAACCCATAATGGTTACAAATTGGAGATTCTGTAGCAGGCTTAGTAACTTAATTAATACATTGTTGACTGGTGATGAGTTAACTTGCCACTGGTCAACATTGTGATACCAAACAAAAATTTTAAATGTTATATAAAAATATATCCAAAGTTAAATTTCATTTCATTCAGTTTAAATAAACTTTATTGGAGATTATTTAGAATGTTTTACTTTACTTCTATATTTAATCACAAGTTAATAACTGGTGACATGACAGTTTCTGTGTAAACTTGCTGGTCAACAATGTGTTAAATAGGATTTTCTTACCACATAGATCAGATTTGAACCCTGAGATTAGGAGATTTTGGGCAATTAATATTTGACCAAATTAGGTGGGGATTGTCCCCAATATCAATAGGGGAAAAATTTGGCAGGGATTACCCCCAATACTGGTTTCTGCTTTTTGATGGCTCAGGTTCAATTCCTGTCATCTACCTCATCCAAAGCCTTGATTTGGGCAGAAATTCCAACAGTTTCTATATCTATAGGTTTAGCCTTTGCGTTGTATGTGAGTCAGTGTTGGAGTTTGATTAAGTAGATGTTTATCAATTAAAATTTAAACTGCCTTCACATATAAAAAGATCCAAAAATAAACGGTTTCTTAGCTGAACTACAACTTTTCTGCAGAACCTTCATGCCAAATTACAAATTCCTAGATTTTCTGGTTTAAGTGAACCCTTGGCAATAGTGTCTTTATATATTATAGATGTATATCTTGTACTGTATGAGGCATATTATATAAAAACAAATGAACCAAAAAATAAAATTTGGCACGGATGCTTTATGGATTTTGGGAACTGGTTTAAGCTGGTTTTTATTTTCATGATTTTAATGATATAAATAAGAATTATATGTAAAATTTAAAAATGCTATATATTTTTGTTTAATTGGATTGGTATATCGCTTTGACTGAGCAGTTTATAAGGTTATTTGATTAATCAGGTAGTTTAATGGTTTTGGAAAATGTTTGCTGGTTATCTTATCTTAATTCAGTTGAATTAAAGCGATAGATCCAATAGTTTCAAAGTATAGATATAGATGGCCTTTGGTAAGCTTAGTATACTCTTTCGAGGTGGGTCGACCTTGGGACATGTATACCACACCGAGAGTTTTTCTAGCCAGTATAGGTTTCAAACTCGAAACCTGCACTAGGGTGAAAGCAGCTTTACCTGTCAGGCTAAACACCCTTGGTAAGCTTAGTATATATAGTATGAAATATTAATTAATTTTAACTAATTTAGTGTAGATGACCATCGGTAAGTTTAATATAGCATGAAATGAATGAAATGGGCCGATCAAATCAATTATAAACTAAATTTCTTATTTAATTAAAACTAAATAAATTAAAATACATTAAACTCATACCCAAAATCATTGAACCAATTAAATCAACCGATTAGATAGGGCTCAGCAAGTTTAGTATTAGCATATCATTGGATCAATTAGATCAACTAAATAAATATAAAAAGAAGTGTTGTAGATGACGATCAGTATGTTATTTATCATTTATGCATATTCACTGGATCATCGATCCAGTGCTTTACCACCCCAACCAAGGGGCTCTAATAAAAGTTTATAGATGAAGGATCAACTCGGCTTGGTCATGCGTCATCTACCCATGACATAAGCACGCGCACTTAATTCTAGGTGACGAATAAGTCTGTTTGGAGTGCGTCACCTTAAAAGTGTTAAAAATTTAGGGGTCCCATAAAAATTATTTGTTTTTAAACTAATAAAATATGTAGACTTGTATAGAAAATATCAAACTTGCATCATCAACTTCAAACTAATGTACGGAGTATGGCTCAAGTCGACTATTGGCTATTACCTTCGCAATTTTATGCTTAAAGGGGTCTTTTATATTTGACTTCCCCTTGGCTAAACTTTGATGGTATATAACTAAATTTGCTGAATCCGTTCTTTATATCTCAAAGCATTTTGGTAAGGTAAGGATAGGCCTTAATTAGTTTTTCTGTGCTTGTTTGAACCTAATATCCTTTTTAGAAGCTTTACAACTGAAACTGCTGGGGACTACAAATTTTAATCTATTTCCAAAATGTCAAGCATGGACAAAATAATCAAAGGCTGGTGCAAACCCAAAAAGGGCAAGGCTGGAAACCGAAAAGGACAGGCGGAGCCATCCACTTCTAATGCCCAGGAAGCGTCGGCGGACCAAAAAAGATATCATAGCACTTAAAAAGGAGATAATGGATATCATTGCTCCATTTACGTCTTATGATATTCCCGACACTGTCACCCTTTCTGAGTTCGATAACCCTCTTATGGTTGATAGTAGCCTTGAGGGTGCTCAGTCATCAGGTGACCACTCCTCGGACAATATGTTGGGCACTATTTCAGGTGTTACCACTCCAGAAAAGAAGTCCAACTTACGAAAGATGGACAAGCCTACCTCCAGCAAAAATCGTGTGGCAGAACCATCGGTCAAGGAGTCCTGCGCCAAAAAGAAGTCGTTGCTTGTGACTCTTGCTATTCCTGAGATTGCTAGGTCACCTACCAGGATTCGGGAGCAAAGCGACGGAGAGTCCTCAAAAAAAGTATCTCACGAGCCCGCTAGCCCAATTCGTGCCTCCAAGCATGCTGCTTCCAAGAGTTTAGCCAAAAGCCCTAAGAGGCTTAAGAGCACAGTTTCCAAAGGCACATCAGCAAGAGATTCTGAAAACATCGAGGCGTCGTGTCAATCAGCTCGCACTAACGCCATCCCTGGCTACAATCACGAGGCATACCTTCAGTCACAATGCCCTCTCAATGCAAGGGTTTGTGAGCTGCCTTCCAGAAAAGAGACCACCCAAAAGTCTCAACATAAATCCCAGCAAGTTAGTGAATTCATTAAACAAGAGATTCCTCCTGCCACTCAATTTCAGGAAGTAAAGCATCATGAACTGCCTCAGGAGTCCAACAGCTTGAAAAATCTTGCGCTCAAAACAAAATCTATTCACTCACACCCTCAAGAGCAGAGGGATCGTGAGTCTCTTTCCAAAGCACCTACCACTGAAACACATGTTGCAAGCTCCTGTGTTCAAGTTGGCTCTGCGCAAGCTGGACCTGTTTGTGAGCCTTCTCGCCCCAAACTTTCTCTTGAAAGAAAATCGCGCCAATCTCAATTTTACTCCACTGTCACCTCATCCACTTCAAATTTTTGTCTTGGTCCCCCTGGAGGATCTGCCGAAGCCCGTACAGCTACTGCGGCGCTCACGGCACCAGCCATTCCACGCAAGGGCGTTCCTGATAAGCCGCATCGCCCATGCACTTTTATCTTTCCCATTATCGACCCTGAGCAACCTCTGCCATTATCGACTGTGCCAACACTTCCTGGGCGGCGTCCGAGAGCTTGCCATCCAAAAAATATTTTGAACTTCTTGATGAGTATCGTAAGAAGTATCTTTTGAATGCGCGGGATACCTATCGCATAGGGAAAAACCGCCTCAATCAGAAAAATCCCTTGGCTATAGCCACTCTCGTTGACTCCCTTATGTGGTATTGCAACGGTTTTCACTATCACAAGCTTTCGGGTGTATCAACCACTGAAGAAACGATTGAACAGTGGTCTACCTTATTTGGCTTGATCGATACGTGTGTCGCCAACTTTGAAGCTGTAGCTGATGGTGCTGCAGTCTTTGGCGTGCTCCATTATGCCAAGAGTATGGTCTGTTCTCGTATCGCTGGCCTTATGGCCCAATTGCTTGTTGGCACTGTTGATTCCAGCCTAGCCCAACATCACTGTGTCATGCTTAAGCAGGCTAATCAGGCCTTTTCAATTGCCACCAGTGTTCTGGACACCAGCTACGTTCGTCGTGCCTTCCCTGAGCTGTGGAAGCACTTCGAATCTAAGGGCTTTGCTGGGTATCCTCCCTTACGCCCTCCCATAGACGATTCCGCTAATCTTACCTATTTCGGCCGTTACATACTTTACACATATCTTCAGATGAAAGACATGGAAGAGCCCACATGCCTTGAGGATGACATGACTTGTATCGGCCTCCCCTTTCTTGATCCCTATATATGATTTAACTATGGTATGCCAGATGCAACTCTCGATAACATTTAAATCAGCCCACTTTATTTTCTTCACAATAACTGTTCTGTATAAATATTTCACACAACCCTTATTATCTTATTCCCTAATTGTGGTACAAATTATCTTAATAAAGAGTTTTTTCTACTAATTATGTAGGATTTTTAAACTGCTATACGGATTGACATTTGGTTAAATGTATTCCTGTATTGAAAACTACTTACTTGACTCAAGCTGGGTAATTAAACCTCTGAAGGTATTTAAACATATAAACACGCTGTAGGGATTCTGCTTGTAGTTTGCTCGCTGATGGTAATTGAGGGATTCCGATAATCAATTAAGCGTGGCGAGTATAAACCTAGTTTCAAGTTTCGAATCTAATCAAACCTTTCTATAATAATTTAAATTACATAGGTAAGTCGAGCTCAAGAAATTGGCCATAGAGCCCGAAAATAATCAATTGGCGTCATGTTCTGAGTCAATACTTAGATCATGTTATTCAATGATAAAGGGATCACCGTCCATTAACACGTTCGTCACCCAGCGTGATTCAGTTGAGTTTCTCACGGGCCCAAATGTGACTATCGACAAATTGTCATGCCAGGAAGTGAGAAAAAATAAAAAATTATAACCTACTAGCGGAGTTACCCGTGCTTCGCTACGGTGTCTATAGAATTTCAGGTGATTTAAATTGATCAATTTAGATTTTATATATAGTTAAGCAATAAATACTCGGCCAAATCTAATTGCTCAATCGAAGCAATCAAAACCACCAACCACTCAGCTAAAACTAACTGAACTTATCAAATCAGCCAATAACTAATTTCCCCCAAAGCTAAACTGTATCCTATCGATTCGACCAAAAACCATCAACCCACTCGACCAAATAAAATAAACCTTTCAAATCAATCAGATTCTAAATTATTTTAGTTTTTATATTGGTAGATAGATATCAATAAGTTCAGAAACCATTAAACCTATTAAAAATTCCAACCTACAACCACTTAGCCAAAATCAATTAAGCCTGCCAAATTAAATAAACCATCAATCACTTACTTGAAATTATTGAGCCTATCAAATCGACCAAAAAATAAACCACCACTCAGCAAAAACCAATTATTGAACTTACAAAACAGCCAAAAACTAACCACTTATTAAAACCTATAAAAAAATTGAAGTAAATGGATATGAAAATACCCAGCCAAATTGCTATATAATTACCAATAGAAATATATGTTCTAGATCTTATATAGAACTGATATAAATATATATGATTATATTAAATAATTGCATATTAGTATTCCGTTCCCAAACTTTATAGAATATATATATATATATAGATATAGATATAGATATTCGCCAATTCTTACCAACTCACCCAAATAGATTGAACCTATCATACTCGATAGTTTCAGATTTGATATTATTTGCCAATTCTCACCCACTCACCCAAATAGATTAAACTTATCAGACTCGATTAGCTTCAGATGAGCAAATTGGTAAATTATTAGATAATTTTTTGTGATTTTCTTACTTTTCCAATGCGCAGGGAACTTCTCGAGGCAGAGACGAACGAAAAAAAATTCATCGAAATCAGTCAATCCGTTCTCGAGATATCATCAAAAAAGCCATTCCATACAAAATGTAGGAGAAAATGAATTTTCTTCATAAATTTTTTTTCGTGAATTTTTCCCATGTTTTAATAGTTATTCTGCTATTCGGGGCGGAGACAAATCCAACAAATCAAAGATCATAAAAATCGGTCCAGCCGTTCTTGAGTTATAAATGGTGTAACTAATCCGACTTTGTTTTTTATATATTTTTTTAGCACTAGGTGGTCCCAACTTTGTTTTATATATATAGATTGTCACAAATGCCCAAAATCACCACAAATGTATTTGATCTGTTTTAACAGATACCATAATACACTGTAATATAAAATAATATGTTACCATAAATATAAATTAATAAAAAGTTTAGTATGATTTGAATATTTTTATTTTGTAACATTAACTATACAGCTAAGAACTTCGTTTTGCGCGCCATTTTCTTACGTACCCTTTCGGAGCTCCGATGGTGGTTTTGGGTAGTTTTTTACCCTTCATTTTATTTAAGACTTCACATTTAAAATTGCTATTAGTGATGCAAAGCCTACGAATTGTTCGTTATGTTCGTTGCTCCGTCACCCATATTTGGGTGACATGGCAACGAAAGTGTTAAATATTTTTGATTGTCAACAAGCATGACAATAACTATAAAAGAATTCAACTTCTTGGTATTAAGGACGTTTATTTCTTTTATATTAGTTTAAGTTTATTACAATGAGTACTTCAAAGGTCATAAAATAAATTGAGACTCTTCGCACATGTCCCACCAAATTTTGGTATCCCTAACAGAATTTCTTTCCAAGTACCCTGCAAATTTTAACAATAGTAATGACTAACAACTCTTCATCAGATATGTCCCCCTCTAGAGCAGTGGTTCCCAAACTTATTTTTCCAATAGATCTCTTCGCATTGCAAAAACTTGACCATGAACCCCCAAGTGAATTAACTATACACAACTTAATATTAAAAAACAAATTAAACTTGGGTATATCGAATTAAGCACCATCAAATTAATTTTTATCTGTATGAAAACCCTCAGCAGTCCAATAAACCCATGGAGTCCATAGGAACCACTTTTATAACCACTGCTCCAGAGCATTGCCTGTTGTATCAAGCAATTTTAATCAATCAGCTTTTAAGGAAGTGGAGCAACCAAATCTATTCTATGACCTTTACCAGAAGGGCATTGAATAATGCCATGTATTTTGGAAATGGTTAGCACGATGACCTGCAAACTTGCCAAGCTTATAGACATCATGTCAAGTATTTCACAAATAAAGACAAGCTCTTTAGCATGAGAGGATACCAATTTGCCAAGAAGATGATCCAAGATTACTGATAAATCCATCACTAAATCCTTTAAGTTAGTTGCAGGAGTAACAAATGATTACCTGTCGCAGGTGTTCAGCGATGTCAAACTGCCTCAAAGTATATCTATAATATTCCAACCACTGCAAAGTGCAACTGAAACAAATTTATAAAGCGTAAGCAATGCTTTAAATTTGGAAGCTGATTCTAACTTTAAGATTTTGATTGTAAATATAGTTTATCACCCCAACTACTGTGGCTAAAACACCTAAAAAATCTTGAGTGACCAAAATTTAAATGATATGTAGTATGAATATAGGCTTATCACAATCAAATTTAGAAACCTAATCATTAAGAATTTTAATAAATTAATTTTCAATTTGGTAAGACAAAAACTCTTGATAATAAATTAAAAATCCAGGATAAACTGGTATTTAATTACCAAAACCTAACCAACAAAGAAACACCTCCTAAAAGTAGGATGGATACTAAGGATCAAAAATACCAACAAAAAACTAATTCTTCATATGAGACCATTTAGATCAATGAGATAGATTAGGGTATAGAGAAACATATGAACATTCAAGCATCTGGATACAAACCAGGATATCATAAAAACAGCTACAATATTGCTCCAAAAGTGTATTAGTAAATTGAAGAATCCCAACAAAAGTAAGGAGTATGCCAGAATTGGTTATTTGGTATAGTTGGCTACCTTAAAAATTACTATGCTAAGACCCAGACCTTTATTATTTAATACTAAGCTAGGTGTACAGCAAGCAATGCAATATTTAATGAATATGAAACTGTTCAAAATTATCAACAAGCCAAATAGAATACTAATAACACTATAGAAGGTATGGATAGTATCAACTTGTTTATCATCAAAATTGATGAAATTATCAACTAAAGCTAAATTTGAATTAGGACAACTTGAAAAAATTATAAGAATATTCTATATCACCTATAAACTCAAACCAATGTGATTAATGACTTCTAACATCAAGCATAAAGTTAACTATCCCCAAAGCTAGAGCCTTTCAATATGATGGCCCTTCTTCCACAAAGGATGAGAGGTACAGTAGTAAACTCATCAAGGATACACTAAACTATGGTATTTAACTTGAAGCTCTTCCAAAGCAGGTGATTGTCATGGAATCTGCTGATTAAAGTAAGACTGGGCTTCCAATCTGGGTGTGTAACAACCCAGTGGAAAGCCCAGATTGCCAAGGGCATATCAGTTATGAACAGTTGTAGGAGGGATCCCCTATTATTCTGGTGAGGGAAATAGAAGTTAATAAACATACCAAAGGCCTTATAGCAAACCAAATGGCTGCAATGAGGGCAACTGCAGGTCTTGCTGGGGCGTCCCCCAAGGGTGGGAGAGGCAAGGAGAACTAATCCTTCTGGGTTTGCAGTTGTTGACCTTTGGATTCAATTTACCAACCATTTTGGACTGGTTCAACATAGTAAAAATTCTAAAAATCATAAAAATTTTCAAATTTTTAGAATGATGATCATCTTTAAAATCAAATTAAATCAAATTTCTCTGACCATTGGGAGGCCTTGAGCCTCGTCTTGCATCCATTGAGAGGCTTTAGGTTGTATAGAGAGGTCAGGTGCATCGACAACATGGCAGACAATTTCCAAAATTGATTTGGGCCAGATTGGCCTTCAGCGGAATAGCCCAGATGGTTCAGTGTCTGGTTCCCACCTTGTTGTTGTGTGGACAGAGAGTCCTCATCTCTGAATGTGAATTGCAATTAGCGGAGATGGCCTCACTATGCATATATTGCACCAAACTACTAGCAGATCAGCGAGGTGGATTAGGTTGAATTCTCTAATTATTTTGTGGAATGGGAGACAGACCTGAAGCTGGTCTGCTGGGTGCTGAATGGTAAACAGGTTGTTGTGAAGAGTTTGATTGGATCTGAAAACTCTTCTAAAGTGGCAGATTGATGTAGTAGTCTTGTGGCAAATTCTTGAAACACAATCACCGTTTGGTGGGCCACCAGATTGATAGCTTGGAGGAAACATTCGATGACCATTGGCCCTAGGATGCAGATCACTGCATACTTCACTGAGTTAAGTAAAAGTATGGTGAAGAAAGTGGTGGATCTCATGGAGTAGGTTTTGGAGGGAATAACTTTATTAAAAATAAAGATAAAAATGGACTGAAAACTGATCCTTACAGAGTCAGTTGCCTTATATATTTGAAATGGGGAAAAGGAGGCCATGTGTATATTTTTTCTAGGCAGCAGTAGCTGATGTACTCATGAGTACTAAGTCAGGGTTTGGGGCTTTGTCATCCGGTTTACTCAAAGGTTGCAAAAGCTCTTGCAACATAATCATTGGATCTGCCAGAGAGAGCCCTCACCAATCCAAACATAAGTGGATTTACTCTGATTGAAGGGCGGCTGAATTGGGTTTCACCAGGGTCAATTCTTATGAATTTTAAAAGACTTTTTAAAATTTTCAAAAGCAAATTTCTAACTCAGATTGGCTTTCCCAGACCCAAAATTTCGAATTCCATGCCCCAGATCGGGTTTTCTGACTTGGGAGCACTTTCTTGAGATTCAAGGCCCATTTTCTTCTTTTTCAAGGATACAAAAGATGGTGGAGTGGGGCTCAGTGGGAGGGGTAAATGCTGTTGAAGTCTTTTGGCCTATATTACCTCTTTGCAGACCTCTTTTATCTTTTCAACCAGAGAAGAAGCAGCCAAATGGGGTACTGTGGTGGGGTTTTTTGGTGCCAATGCAGTGACTCAACGTTCATCAACTACATGACCCAAGTCCCCCAGTTGAGCCAAGGGCTCCACAGGGGCATTAGGTCCATTCTTCTTCCTAAAAGGAACCTTTTCCTGATCTAACCCAAGAGGTTTGGTTTCTAGACTTACAGTGATCATAGTTGACTAAATAGATTTTGCCTTGAAGAAACCAAAGATTACATATTAAGTATTCCTTACCTGGTTACTGTGTCAATCAAGGCACTGACCTAATAAAACATAGCTCTACTATTATAAAGTGGGAATGCTAGGATCAATATGATGGTTTAAGGGTCTAAACTATTAAAACTTGACTTATGAAACGTTGCTGAGTTTAGAGCGTGATATTTACCAAGATGTCAAGCTTAAATCAAAAGTGTAATGGACAGAATTGATATAAAATATGTGGAAAAATACTTGTGACGCATTGCACCCATAATAAAATTTATAGAATGTTTTTATAAGGGTCCAGAGAATTCTGGAAGCCTCAGTGAAGGATGAGCAGGCACTTGGATACCACAAGGTTTGCAACAGAAAACCAAGTCTCCCCATTATAAATACCATAGGCTAAAACTTTTTGTATGCCTACATTATCCAAATGTAACAAATACTTGATTTTCTTTGTCTTCTCCTATTTTGCTTGACTTGCTGATAAATAACAGTAAAGGTTGTTGATTTTAGTGATTGACAGTGGAACAAAATTTTTCTGTCTGATGAGTGAGATTATTCAACTGTTTCTATGTATTTTAGCATATGAAATTCCAAGTAAGAAGTAAATTTTCCTGTGCATGCCCTAGTTATAATTCAATACAGCCAAGGTATAATCATCTCCCCCCGCTTCATATCAAGCTTGGCTTAATGAAGAAATTTTAAAGGCTCTGAATACTGAAAATGAATGTTTTAAACACATTATTACTGCTTTTCCTTGTATGTTAATCAACAAAATAAAAGCAGATGTATTTGATGGCCCTCATGTTTGATCCCTTATATGTGACAAGAAATTTGTCAGGAAGATGGATCAAAAGGAAAGAGCAGCATGGATATCTTTAGTAGCAATTAATAAAAAATTCCTTGGTAACAAGAAGGTGGAAAACTATGCATCTCTGGATCAAAGGATATTAAAGGCAATTTGTGATCTTGGATGCAACATGAGTATTAAGTTGCAATTCCTGAATAGCCACCTTGATCAATTCTCCAAAACCTTGTGGATGTTATTGATGAGCAGAGATAATGCTTCTATCAATACCTGAAGACAATGGAAGAGCATTATAAAGGGCAATGGGGCATGCATATGATATCAGACTACTTCTGGAGCATCAAATGAGACTTTCCTGAGCAGTCCAAAAACACAAGAACTACAAGCACAAATTCTTACTTGAATGATTTTTGGCCCTCTATGTCACATTGCTGCATTAATTAATTAACATCTTCCATCTATATATACATATCAATGCTATAGTTAAATAAAATTATGGGTTTATATTTGTTAGTGGTTTATGTCATATTTATGCTCAAAATAAGTGATTTGATTCCTTTGCATTTCAAAACTGTATGCATAATTGTATGCCATTTTGCATGTTTTTGTATTTAAATGACTTATATTATCACCACAAAGGTGACTAAGTTAATATTTTACGTTTTTAAGTTGAGATAAATGCTGAAAAAGCAAAAAAGTTTACATTAATATGTAATTTGTTAATGAAATGTAAAGAAACTGTAGCTTGCAGAAAAAAATAACTTCAATTATGAAATCAGCGCACCCAAATTAGTTAACAAATGTTTTTATCAACGCAACAAAGTTTTTATTACTTTATTATCAGTGATTATTGCTTGGAGATGTTCTCCTACAAACCATTAGTCAAGTATTATTTCAGGATTCAAAACCAATTTTGATGACAATAATGGCTTTTCATATATGATTGCTGAAAATGAGTACAAGTGAATTGGTTTTTGGTTTTACAATGGATAAAAATTCTCTATGAGAATTAATCAGGCAATGTACCTTTATTTGGGTGGTTTTTGGTGTTACTAAAGAATTGACAACGCTTTTCATGGCAGTATCTTTTTTTAGTACTAGATGGTCCCTCATGGCAGTATCTTTTTTTTAGTACTAGATGGTCCTCTCATGGCAGTATCTTGTTGGCTAGTCTATGCAATGTGACCTGCTGTAAAGGAAAATTGTTACATTACCTAAGCATGGTTGCTAGCTTTTAAATGTTAATCTACTGACGTTGTTTAAATTGTTGGGACATAATATTATAGAAAAAAGTCCATGTAGGGTCATGATCTAGTTGATGGTGGATGCTGATTAGGTGGATAAATAAGGGGGTGAATTATTTATTATTAATGCGACTCTTTTTTTAGTACTAGATGGTCCCAATTTTTTGATGCGACTCTTTAAAGTTAATTTCATCAGTGAAGAATGCCATTCTTATTGAGGTTACAACTAAAGAGATGGGCAACAAACTTCCCTATTTAAACCTCCAAATTTTTTTTTAAAGACAGAATACATATATTTAGATGTTTGTTATATTTGTACTTATTTTTATGAGTTGAAGGGATATGTTACCTTTTTTAATTTCTCAAGTTACCTAAAGTGAGGTATTTAAAAATTTATTTGAGGTGGGTCAACCTTGGGACAAATATACCACACTGAGAATGTTTTCTAGCCAGTACAGGTTTCGAACTCAAAACCTGCACTAGGGGTGAAAGCAGTTTTACCCATTTGGCTAACCACCCTTTAAAGTGAGGTATTTATCATTTGCCTATAAAGAATACTTGAGTGGGGTTAAATCATTTGTAAAAGAGACTTGACTGTCTTATTGTCTTTATACAACTAGCACTCTCCTTTATTCTTATGAAATCAGTCACAAAACCTGTGCAGTAGACTTGTAAAAGTTTACACCATATGAAAAAATCAAATTACTTATATTTTCTTCAACCTTATATTTTTTCAAAAACTATAAATAAATACTTGGTAAAAATTATTTTATCTGGTAGGCTACACACACTGGCATATAGATTACATATTGGATCTAGATAAGGCCTTCACAGATTTGTATTCCATCTCTAGGGTTCAAACCATGTTGTTGGTGACTACCATCGCTTTTACCACAATACAAGGCTCCCCTAAAAATGTACCACCAGCCAACTTACTATAAAAAATTTTACTGGAAACTATCTTGTCTATGGGTTGTTACTTAGGCACCCCATCACAACTACTTTGTGGCCATGTGGAGCAAACTATTCATCAAATTTTAGTGAAGCTCATTTAACTTACTTTCTTTGAACCTGGAAATGCTATAGGAACTATGTGGAAAAGATCTGCCTGCTTGATATGAGCACATGACTATACTATAATGATTTTTCTTAAACATATTCTTATTGAGGAAGGCTATGAGGCTTCTCCTGACTTGTGAGAAAGTACCAAGCTAAGTTCTCACACCTTCCTCTGCACTTAATTTTCTACAAGATTTTCAGTGAAGGGTTCAAGTGTGTTACTTAAAACATTTAACAATTGCAAGACTAAAGTCTGATTAGCTGTAACATCTGGAGTAACCATTGCAGCATCACTTCAGATTGCTCAAAGGGTATCCTCTTTGGCCTAGAACCTGTCCATCTGTCTCACATAACTCTTAGAAGCTTAAACTGAACTTCCATTTTCATTTGATGAATGTTTCAATTCGTGCTGTGAGTGGCTTTGCCAAAAAATGCATAAGATGCATCATGGTCAATCCTTTTGTCCCTGTATTAGGGTTAATGCCCATACTGATTATGCCCATGTTTTCACCCTCTTTCTAAGGTGGCAAAAGTTGCTTCGTCTTACCTATATAAATTTTCCACCAATTCCTATGCCCCACAACCTGTCCACCATGGAATATACCTGCCTAGGGACACCTTGGAGGATGATATTGCCATAGCATCAAAGAGCAATTGGACATGGATCAAAAATTTTTGTTAACTCCTTTGCATAAAAAAACCAAGATGCCGCACTGAGTCAGAAACAGCTTTTACACTGCTGTTTGAATTTCAGTTGACCACATTATCCAACCTATTGACTGATAGATTAATTTGACAATTGGTCACAATTGTATATCTTGGCAACAGTCACCATCTAAAAATAATCTCGTCAGGAATCATACCTGAAATTATTGAGCTTGAATTCAAAGAGGGAACAGCACTGA
Organism: Massospora cicadina; assembly: GCA_022478985.1. Lineage (NCBI taxonomy): Eukaryota > Fungi > Entomophthoromycota > Entomophthoromycetes > Entomophthorales > Entomophthoraceae > Massospora > Massospora cicadina. The sequence goes on along the minus strand of JAKSZP010018440.1, from coordinate 15,908 downwards.
TAGTTAAATTATTGCAGTGAACAATTTAATATCTCAGTAATGTTCACAACTAAATACATTCTCGTCAGGAATCATCCCTCAACAATATTGAGCAAGAATTTGATGTGGGAGCAACATCTGATAGTTTAATTATGGGGAATTGTTCAGAGCAATTGGAAGGAGAATTGCCAGAAACTACCTAACCGTCTAACGCTTGTGGTATATGGTAGGATCTTTATTGGCCAACACAATTGGTTTCAAGTTCCTAACACTAATAAACTGGTCGTCAAACAGCTGATGATTATGATGCCTAAGAAAATCAAATCAAAGATACCCAACTAGATTTGGTGTCTAAAACTTGAGGGTTAATCCTGTATAGGAGAGCAAATAATTCCCAGTGGTCAGCTGAAAAGTTGTGTGCCAATTTTACCACAAAACCCCTCAAATACTTCCAAATAAAATAAAATACAAACTTGATAATAACTTAGTTGTTTTATATTGGTTGTATTAAATTACTCTTAGGATAAGAGTGCAAAGATCAGATATCTTTAGGTTGTTATCAAGTCTCCGCTTAGCTCTGCAAGAAGAGAATAGGGAAAGTGTTCCATACCATTACCAAAATATCTTCAAGACAATGTAGCACCTGTCTAGCGTTGGAACTTTTACTCAACATGGCTTTTGGGCAATCAACAATAATAATGATCTTCATACTATTATTGCCCCAGCTTATCTAATTAAAACAATTAACGCAAGTGGTCAAGAATCTATGCAGTTGAAATCAGGGCGCAGAAGTGAGCTACCATTCATCAGCCCAGATTTTTAATATTTGCCTACTCGTTTAGAACCAGCACCTTAATATCAAGCTACTACCACCTTAGTGCCCTCTCCAGGCTCCTTTTACAGTAAAAAATACCACCTTATAATCTTTGCCTACTCCTGCTTGAGTTAACGCCATAAATAAAGTATTTTATTGCCATACTTGTTTGTACCATTCACAACAAGATGTATTAAAATAAAAGATTGGCTTTGAAGAGAAACCGAGCCTTATTGGACACAGGAACTGAGAACAATTTTTAGAATTAGGGTTAGGCACATTTCAAGGCTGGATATGCATTTGAAGGTGAGCGTTACCCTTATAGTTATTTCAAGTTCTTCAGTATGTTGAAACATATGGTCTCAGATTAGTTGCTCCAGGGCCCCTACCAGCTCTTTTCAATTTTTCATAGATAAGAATTTAGCACAAACATCATCCTGGCATAAAATGGTGGCAGAAGTGCTTTTTGCACTCCATATTAGTGTAACGCCTTGTCATGCTTCACCCAAAGGATGATTCCCTATTGAGTTTTAGTATGCCCACATAATCCAGCCCAATCAAATTATTATACATCTGCTTATCCGCATGGAGATTCACCTTAGTGGATGTGAGTTATCATAAGAGAATATAACTAATGTTGGTAGTTATTCCTAATGTAATATTAACTAATCCGCTGGATTTGATTGTGCCAGATTATTTTTTTGTCTAGGATAATGACTGACAATTAACAAGCTATTTGATTATTATTTTAACTGTTGATAATTAAATCATATTGTAGGAGTCAATAAGAGTTTGTTGTTAATCAACTAAGGGCTTTAATAGTTGCTGTGTGTTGACAACACTTCCAATAGCAATTTTTGAGTTAGCCTTATAGGTAATTCACTCTTCTGTTAATAGTAAAAGGACTATACCTAAGCAGGTTGCTAGCCTAATAAGAGTAGTAAGCTGGGGTTGGGCAAAAGCGTTAGGAAACGTTCTTTGATTCAACCTAGAAGAGGTGTATTTCTAGTCTGTGGCAAATCTTCTTAATGGATGAAGAAGATCATTATTGCATGCGACTTCAGATGGTTAATCCAGTGGCAAAAGCTGCTTAATCCAAATAGGCACTAACAGAAGAGTTGGGCGCCAGATTCACTATAAATTCCCTTCTTTATTAAATAAAGCAGATTTATAGAAACAAAAATATATAAAAATTTATAATGTCATACATTTAGTATATATTTTACTCTTGGGATTAGTGTGAAGGATAGGATATCCTTTGCCTTTATATTGCTTTCTAGATCTTTGCAGGTCCTGCGTCAAGTGAGGAATATAATACCTCTGAACTTAATAGTAGTTAAGTTCCATCAGAAGTAAGAGTTAGATGGAGAAGTTCCCTTGCTTTCTAGTAATACTTCAAGGATTAGAAAGAAGAGCCTACGCACCTGTCTAGCGTTGAAGACAATACTAAATTTGGTTTTGAGAAGCTCAATTAGGGGATAGTCTTCCTACTATTAACCCATTCAACTATTATCAATAATCTATTACAACGCAAACATCAGAAGTTGTTCAATAGACTTGCAAGTTTATTAGGAGTAACCTTAATCTTAAAGGTTTACATTTGGTGCTCACTACAGGTGTAGTTTAGTTTTAAGCCAAACATAAACGCCTATCAATCTGAGGCAACAATAGTAGAGATACCAGAGGAGTTAAAGAATTTTGAATATATGTTTCAGAAGAAAAGTAGCTACCTTCTCCCCAAAAGCTGTTGAATAATCAAGTTGACTTAATTCTTATTTTATAACTCTTAAAGTAACTTGATTGTAATTCCATTTTATATTTTTCTCTAAGTTTGATTGCATTGAAGTCAACCCTGTAACACCCATCCAAACCCTCTCCTAACCTATTAATCACCTCACACAATTGCATTGTAGGAAGTTAATGATCCTCATCACAATAACATTATTGCTTCTTGAATGAATTAATTTGACTATAAATTATATTCTCCCATTCTAAAATAAAGGATCGCCTTATTGTATATGTGATGTTAATTAATGTAGGTCTTAAGCATAATCATTCTATACTAAAGAAATTAGACCTTCTCCGCATAGTCATTCAATATGAAATAGGATATAGTTGGACTGTATGCTCAAACCTGTGCAATATCGAGATAAAGGGACCTCTCATTACACTTGTAGTGCTCACTTCAGGAGTATTGTAATAGCAAAAAATAAACCACTTTTTACCCATACAATGGACCCAATCCAAGAAGACATTATTAGTGAGAACAATTAATACATTATATTTATGTTACTCCTTTTACTTCTGACTGTTTACATAGGAGGAAGTCAACTTTCAGTATTCTCACTAATTTAAGCTTTAAAGACTTGTACCTCCATGGCAGAGCGGCTGAGAAAGATTGGTGACTTATTATTTCTAGGATTCCAGCCCTTTAGCCACAAACAATCTGACCTAAACCTGCTTTATACTATCGTCACCAGAGTCAGTCTTAGCTGATTCAACAATATAAAAATTCTGGGCTTAAAGACATAGTCAATTATTACAACAAGCTAATAGCCAATCTCAGCTGAGACAATATCTGACTGGTTACCTCCAATCCACTGTGCAAAAACTAACTGACCATTTTTCGCCACCTTACCCTAATTGTAGAAGTGTTTAACAAAAAGCAAAAATTGTGAAAGCACTTCATAATGTGAATATATAGCTGTAGAGTATCTTCCTAGGAGTATATCAAGCAGTTTTTGACAACCATAATTTTTGTGTCCAAACTAGCAGCACTTATATAACCTTTCTTAAATAATTAAATTGGAATGTGTTGTCCATTGGATATCAAGCCATAGAGGACTGCAGAGTCACCAATGAATGGGACCAAGGGATGACTCACCTATGGGAGGAGGTCAAACATAACCATATTACTTCAGAATACATAACTAGTCAGGATGAAGCAGTCAAAGACCTTTAACAATATACACAACTCAAAATGGGTGTTCACAGCACTTAGGAAGCAACATTGAGGCTACCAACAACCTACTGTTCAAGTTGCAACAGACCAAAAATTAATAAGAATCCATGCAACTAGATATTAATGGATTGTGAGGCTTAGTCCAGATTCTACAACAATCTCGAAGAGACCTTTAGTCAAAAAATGACCTCTAATGTTACATCCGCAAACTTTGTACCTTGAAGAACTACTCATAGAAGTGAATTGGAGGAGCTGCGAAATAGTGTGTGACATGTAATAAGACCTTAAAGTCTTACGACTTCTCAGGCTACAATTTTCTTCAAGGCCATGGGAATTGTGCCACTTTAGAATAACTAATTAAAGGATAGGTACAAGATGACAGATGTCAATGACCTCCTCCAACTCCAGCTCCTGCTAGTTTTAAGCTATTTTTAGAGGAGCCAATGAGGAAGGGTTACCCAAGACCCAATGCATCAAACCACCTTTGCTGTACCACCCTCATTGCTCACCTTGCCTCCTTATATGAAATACCAGCTCCTGAACGAAGTGAACCTCGCTACAATAATTCAGGACCTTGGGTCAGTGCTGAACCAATAGCCTCTGGTTCTGGAAGCTTATATTAAGAATAACAGCAATATAATCCAGTTAATCTTTCTAAATTTGAAAAGCATGTGAATGTGCAGTCATTCTTGAAAAGTATAAAATGACCATGCATGAGATGATGATTTTTTAAAACTGCTACTACAAAATTGTTTAGATGACAAGATATAAGATCTAATTATTCATACTTATCTGAAGAACGTTAGACTTTCGTTGATATGGAAAGTGCAATTTTATGAGAGTTCAGAAGCCTTAAATGCATGGATATTCAGATGACTGAATTTATGACTATTCAGTTCAAGAAAAAAACCATTACCAAATTTGCTGACCAATCTTACCATAAAGCACAGGCGTTCTTGAGCGCCAAGGCCATGGTTGACTTTGACGTTGTCAGGATTTAAGATGATGAGCGAGCCAAAATCCCTACCCCTAAATCAAGCCTTAATAATTTGACCTTTGAGCCCTCACAATAAAAATTCATACTTGAAGTCACTGATGAGAGAAGATCATGAAGCCTCACGCGCCCATGAATCAATGGAGATGGCTTCTGAAATTGCACATCAAGTTCCTGAACCTTGAAAGACATGGTTTCCACCATTGGAGTCACATAGATGACACAGAACGATGAGGGCATTAACCAGGCAGGCGAGCTGAAAGAAAAGGAAAAGATAATGATTGTATGGGGCCATGGAGGTCTCCTTGACATCATGTCCCCACTCGACCTATTGATATCAGATCCTTATAGCTCAATAAAGGAGTCAATTTCACCTCATCTTTCTGTCTTCATCAACTTTTACTTGTTTTTACAGCTTAAGACTCATTTTCAAGCCCTGGCTACAGCCAAGAGAAAACTACGCTGAGATAAGTGGTGCTCACTACAGGGGGCTCTGAGCTGTGCAAGTGAAGGAGTCTATCACAAATAACGGAAAATAATATTATTTAGAAAACCAACCTACTGATCAGTTGAGAGGTGTAACTCAATGGCTTAACTTTAATCAGTACTAATTACCTCATCTACAGCCTAAAAGCCTAGAATTTTGGGCCACTTTCAATTTACCTTAACATACGTTGACCACAATCAGTATCAACATCAATATGAGAACCTCAACGAGATTATTCACCAACTATTGATTGGCATCTACTTTATGGGAGGCCGATCCAGCCACTCTCAAGCCTTTTTAGTGCCTTCTACGATGCAAGATTTATATATCTCGGCCTACTACCCTCAGGAGAATTGGCTTTGGGTACAGAATGCTATCTCCAAAGCTTCTTCCATACAGCCACAACCACATCCTTCAATTAGTTGGTTTGCATCACGTGTAGTAGCGCAACAACTAGGGATCACTCAAACCCTACATTCAAACATTATTGATTTCTATAACGCTGGCTCCTCTTTCATTTATGACAATTGGGATGCTATTATTAATAACCTCAGGCTGATCAATGAGGATCATAATCAACTTGTTATGTTAAATAGTGTAATTTTTGGTTACCTTGAGGACCAGCTTCGTCAAGGTGTGAAGCTCCTTGAGTCCACCTGGAGCCAAGGCCTCAACCAGCTTGAGGATCTTGTGCAGACATTCCAGCAGCACTATTAGGAGTTAGCTTTCTACAATATCGCCTCCAGGTGTGAAGGGACAGAGGGGATCTGAAGTCCCCATGGACCTCAAGGACCTTACAAAACCTCCACGGTGCCTAGTTTTGTTGATCCTATTAACTCCTGGAAATAAGACGTTCTAACATCACTCGCTGCTTTATGGGATTAAATATGAAAAGTGGCTCAAGAATAAATACTCCAAGTAGAAGGAGTCTCTCTCCATCCCAGAGTCTCAATCAATGCCTTATTGGATGAGATGGATGATTTAAAAACATTTGCCAAGCTCACCAATAACTGTATCAAACAGCTTGAACAAACCTGTTGCAGGTTCAAATACCGCTTGAGTACCTTCAAGAGTCATTTGATCCTCTAATGTACCGAAAATAAAGCTCTGAAGGAGCACATTGCCCTTTAAGCCTCAATTACCTATCTAAAATAAAATTGGGATGAGGTTCAGGAGGATCTAGAAGGATTAAGAGAATGGTTGGATTAACAAGCCCCATGAGACAACGCAAAAACTGAAATTTCTGAGCCTGTACCAGTTCCAGTTATCAACACTCTTTCCATTCCAGTTATAACTAACTTTAAGACTAGTTTAAGAAGAAAATTATCCCCAGCCAGGACAGCATTGATTCCTTCTAGTACATATATGAAATCTTGAGGAGGTCAATAACTGCCAGAAGGTGAAGCACATTCACTCCTGATTAAATAGTTCCGCTTAAGATATGACTCCCCATTTAAAGTAGTGCCATATTTGGAAAAAGGTTTGTAAAGCCCTAATCCAGGAGTTTGGAAGCAACCAGACCTTGAAAGCATTAATTGTAATATATTGGATGACGCCATAACTGCAGTCATCTCCACGTTGGGATCTTATCTTGAGGTTTAAATGCACATAATTTTCCAGAAGAATAGCTTTACCTTATCTAGAAAATTAAGGAAGCACTTAATGAAATTCCTGCGTCAATCCTGAATTCCAAGTCCTCTGCATCTTCCTCTTCCAGCTGTCCTCGGATCTACATTGTAGAGAACCAAAGAACCCCAGACTTTTTTCTTCTACTGCAATAGATTCTGTCAAAGTACCAAGACTTGTTGGAAGAGACTTGCCAAGGAGGCGATAAAAAGCAGTCAGCCTGAAGGACGAGACATATCATGCTGACATCCCTGTACTGTCTTAAGAATGTTTAGTGACCTCTAATGATTCTAATGTTGTTGTAGCAGAAAAAGATGGTTTAGTACGCATTAATAATTAAGAATCTGACACAGCTTACTTTTTTTAGTACTAGATGGTCCCAATCTGACACAGCTTACTCTTCTTCTGATTAATCTCCTATGCTCCTCACTTTAACACCTCAGTTTGATAATCTAGTTACACATGCAGCTGTTTGAGTTTATAGAATCCCTCTCCACGTCAATGTTGACAGTGATTCCCCTATGAATGCAACTTTTTATAAATTGATTAAGCACATCAAAGTCACTCCAATTTTCACAATACATGAAATATGGCACAGCAGACCACAATGCAATTGGTCCATTGGGGCCTATTCCTCACTTCCCATTCACTTTGGCAACCTTTCAGTGAATACCTCAGCCAATGCATTAGACAACCTGAGTTAAAACATACTCCTTGGGACCCAGTTTCTTCAGGACTACTCCGCCGTCATGCACTATGATGAAGGATTATTATCACATTCTGGACATAAGGTTCCATCATCCTTCAAGGCTCCCTGTGGCACTAAGATGAGATTAAAGCGCAGACTTTCCTGTTGGAAAGCAAAATGCAGAACAACAGGCTTTAATATCACATAAGGGTTCTTGAGTACAAATAACCCCTGCATTAGATAGTCAAGAGGGCATGCCTCTTTATCTGCCTCATACGAATATGATAACGCAAAGTCCCAGGTCATCATCAATACCCGGGCACATAAGAATATCCCCTCAGACAATTTCTGGAAATATGAGGCATGAATAACCCATCCTTAAAGGAGGCTTTGGCCTGTCCAGGATTATTAGATCCTGCCTATGCTGGATCCATATCAGTGCTGCTGGATAACCTCACTGTCAAACCGAGAACAGTGTGGCCTAATACTACAGCCGCTTATGTTCGCCTCCTTCCTGTAAAGGCCGTTGATTAGATATGTTTTATAAAATTCTAAGAGATTTTGGGTTAGAAACACCACCGTTGGTAGCCTTACTCAACACCTCCATTGGGAAAGAGCTCACCAGCAAACAACAGAGCTAAGGTAAGAAATTATTGTCAGAATACCCATACTTCTTCTTAAACTCTACCTATAATTTTGAAAAGGTGGATGGCGTTTGTAAATCACGTTGAGACTGGGGACGCTCAATCATTACATCACATCTCTACTGAAAGAGAAAGGTTGATAAGTCATATGTGGCTTTTAAGCTCAAACTGCTACTTTATTATAGATTATTGGTTGCTTCCCATAGCCCTTGTACCTATCCACTCCTGTTAGTTTAGAAGAAGGATGATATTCATTGTGTAGTGATGGACTATCAAAGACTTAACTCTCTTAACAAGAAGAACAGTTATCCCTTTCCCTAAAAACGACTCTCTCCAATTGCTTGCCAGTTTTTAATATTTTTTCTGCTATGGATCTCACTAGAAGATACTTACAAGTAGAGCTATCACCTAAAGATCAGTTTAATGCATGCTCATAGCCAATGAGAGGTTATTCAAACCAACAAGGATGCCCCAGGGCCTTTGCAATGCTCCCTCCACCCTCCAATGCGCCATGGATTAAAGCCTAGTGGACTTAAAGCTATCCTGTGCCTTCATATACTTCAATGATATCACTGTCTTCTCGAAAACTTTTATTGTCCATGTGGATCATCACCAGGAAGTTTTTAATAGTCTTATAAAAGCTTCAATAAAGCTCAATCCTTCAAAGTGCTCTTTCTTCCAATCTGAAATGGAATTTCTTGGAAACAAAGTCTCAAAACATGGAATTAAGCCTATCTCAGATAAAGTCATTGCCATTAATGAGATGTCGTATCCTCAGAGATTTAGTATTTCAAGTTTTCTAGGCATGGTGGGTAATTATTATCAGTTCATTTCTCATTTTAACAACTTACCTGAACACCTGGTCTAACTTCACAAAAGGATGTACCTTTTGAGTGATGGCCTGAGCAGGATCAGGTTTTTAATATTTTGCAGACTGCTCTTTGTACTAAACCTATATTAGTTCATCAACTTTTTGGCTGGCCTTTTTTGCTACTCACTGATGTGTGACGTCATGGTCAGGGTCATCCTAGCTTAACACGATAAAGATCAGGTTGACTATCCAATGGCTTACTTTAGCAAGAGATTAAAAAAGGCTGAACGAAATTAAAGTATCATTAAGTACTAGTGCCTGAATATGTTATTGCAATTAAGCATTTAAAGACCTACTTATGTTACATATTTCACCATCATCACTGACCATTCTTTGCTCAAATGGCTGCAGTAGATGAAGGACCCAGACGGAAGTTTAGATGGTTGGGCACTAAAGCTGCATAACTATGACTTTATTATTTGTGCATCGTGCAGGAGCAATTAATCAAAAATGCCAATGATCTTTTGAGAATGCCTGTACTGGCCGCCTTGATCCCTGAAAAGACCGACTATATGACCTAGTTGGCTGTTCTGAGCGTGGGAGTTGGAAACTCCTGAGGTCCAAACTAAACTATGAAAAATGATACGAGAAACTCAAAAGTAAGAGGTAATACTATATTTAAGAAAAATAACAAGAAATGGCTCCCTTATATACGCGCTTCTTCCTGGACCAATGACATTATTGAAGAACACATATATTTGGGACACGAGGCAGTGAAAAAACTTATGAATGTATAAAGAAGCGATGATATTGGGATCAGATGGTTGAGTTTATCCAGGAAGTTATAGAGGCATGTATGACTTGTTGATCCCAAGATCAGGCTAGTCCCTGCTATCAACATTCAGTTGTGGCTCCGTAATGCCCCTTTATTGTTATCAGCTTTGATGTGGTGGGCTCTCTGCAGGCCTGGTTTCACAACGATATATTCTATAAGTAATGGAACATTTGATCAAAGTAAATGAAACAATTTTTTTCTGCTAACACCGCAAAAGCCACGACTCTATTCCTCTTTTGATCCATTTTCACACAGCATGGATGCTCACAAACTTTACTTCTGGACAATGGGCTAGATTTCACCTCACAGGTAGTCTAAGAACTAACTTGCTTTTTTGGACTAACTAAAGTTTCACTTCCCCCTATAATCCCCTAACCATTGTGGCCGTGGAATGTGCTGATGTAACATCTATTTCTATTTTACAGAAGATGGCCTTCTTTAACCCTACGTTCTAGAATCACTATTTACCCAAAACTTTGCTCACTTATCAAAAACGCTACCATCAGATAATTAAAATGTCCCCTTTGAGGCTCTATATGGACGTACCCCTCAAATACCAAGTAGCATTCAGCCCCTACTGGATACCCCATAACTGGGAACTCTGATTTAACCATGAGAGCCTTAGCTGATGAGATTGTCCAGCTTTAAGACCTAGCCACTCAAGAACTTGTCACCACCAAAGAAAGGGATACATATTTATTCAAGGTCAGCTGACCCTACTTGCTGATTATTTTAATTTAGCTGATATAGTTCTCATTAATCACCATTGACCTGAAGGTTGACAGAATAAGCTCAACCTTATTTGGTCTGGACCTTACAAGGTCATTCATAAGGTGCACTCTGAATACCAATTGCTATCATTAATCAGGAGACAGTGTAAACTGAGTACAGAGTGATTCCTACGGACTTATAACCCCTCCCACAGGATTAAGGGGAGTTTTCAGGTTTCAAAAGGATGAGCGATCTGATTTTTTACTCCCAAATCGAGCCTCAAAAAGTTAACTTTAAAGCCCCCTGATTGAAAACCATCCTTGAAGGCACTGATGAGAATTTTGAACAGGAAGAATCAAGCTCCCACCAATTAATGGAGATTCTGATGGAATTGCATGTTGGCTTCCAGAATCTCAAAAAGCTTAACTTCCACGATTGCAGTCACAATGACGATGCATAACAATGAGGGCGTCAAATTAGGTGTGCAATCTTGAAGGAAGTAAAAGGCCTTTATTGTAAATGACCCTGAAGTCCTCTCAGCTTTGTGTCCCCATTTGCCCAATAAATATTAAATACTTATAACTCAATAAATTAGTCTATTTCACCCCATCTTTTTTGTATTCATTGACATCTCTGCTATTTTAACAGCTTTAAGCCCATTTTTGAACCCTGGATATAGTCAAGAGAACTGTTACGCCGTGAGGGGTTAGTGTTGCCCTCCAAAATTCCACCAAAAAGAAAATAGGAATTAGACCGCTCTCTGCTTCTGGATCCCATATAAAAATTATATACCCTCTAATATTGAATATTAAGAGATGTGAAGTCACATTTGGACCAACTATTGTTGAAGCACAAATCATTTGACCACCTCACGTTAATGAAAGTAAAGGGACTTTGGAGAGCTTCCCTCATCACTGAGGAAATTTTGAATCCACCACAATTTATATGAAGTACCTTGTTGGATCTGAGAATTTAAGGGAATTACGCTGACACCTGTTCTAAGCGTCATTCTGTAGAGAACCTCATAACATCTCAAGAGAATCACACCGAGGGAAAAGAGCCTCAGCACTAGAAAGGGGACGCTCTACTGATAGTTACACTCAAGTTTTACCCTAAATACAGAAAATATGACTTTTCTCAAGAACTTTATTAAAGCTTCACTATGGTTCCGCCAACTTCAGAAGTCAACTAGCAGACATGTAACGAAATGGAAAAGTTTTCTCTAGCCTTGCACTTCCCAAATTTTTGAACATAGATTAATTTAGTGACAACGAAGAGCCTCAATCTTTACCCCCTTACAGGGAGTCAAAGTTGCACTAGCAATCGTGTCCCTGAACACTCACTTCCCTGTTGTAGGAGAACAGATCAAGACCACGATTAACCAGATTGATACCCTTTCTACTCTCAAAACAAACTTTGGTTTACAATACATATCTACTTGAACTTATGTTGATATTCATGTAAACAAAATTTAGGTGCGAGCCATTGTTGACAGTGGCGCTCCTATGAATGTAATATCCATCCAGTTTGAAACACAGTTATAACTAGCTCCTGATGTCCCTCACCATTAAAAAATATGGAACCACTGGCCCTGAGGGTACCACTAGTGAAGGAGCGTATTGATCGTTACCGGAGAGGTTTTCTCATTGAATTTTAATGCATCTGCTTATTTGCTTCCCAGAAGTAACTACCAATTTCTAGTTGGTTTAAGCTTCCTTAGATTTTATAGCTTTGATATATATTATGTCAAGATCACTTTTACATTCTAGGGTCAAACATAACCCCTTCAATATTCAATGAATAGTTGGACTTCCATAACCTGTAGAAAGCCTTTACTAATGTAGGTATAATGATGATGTAGTCCCCACATCCATTATCAACCAGTGGGTCATAAAAATTCTCCTCCTTCAGCCACCATTATTTAGAATAGAGGATTCCCCTTAAAGCTTCCAAGGATTGTGTTATATACCCTGGAGAACATCATGTGGTGTCTACCAAATGAACTTGGAGCTACATGAAGGATTGGTAGGAGAAATTTATCCCAATTGGCAATGGTTGAGTTCTGAACTTATTGCAAATAAAGGAATAATCTCGTCTGGACGCCAGAATCTGTGTATCACTCACCAATTTAACTTCCTATAGTATGTTCACAAGTGAGGGAAGAAAATTACATTCATACATCTTACTACCTTAGAGGAAATTTGTAAAATATATGAGTTTGGAAACTTAACAAGTTTGGCTTGCCTAGGCCAGATCTACCAAATTATGCAGTCAAACCTGTGATCATCTTGATGGGATTACTGAGGCTCAGAAAGACCAAGCGGTGGCCAAAATACAAAAATAAGCCCAAGCACTTTCAGTGGACACCTAGACCTTGGATGCGCTTTAGGGATTAAGCACCACGGTGACACTAGAGATGCAAAGCCCATTTGTCTGTGACCAATACGGAAAAGTAAAGTCATTGATAAGGAATTGCAAAAGAAGTTAGAGAATCTCCTTCACTAAAGGCTTTTTGAGCCCTTATGCAGCCTATGGGCAAATCTGGTGTTCATAGTTAAGAAAAAGAATGGCTCAAATAGAGTTATATTCAATTACTACATCTGAATAGCATAACTATTATTGTTTTTCCTTTACCTCAAGTAGATACTACTTTGAATCAGTTAAGGGAGCTAAATACTTTTTGCTTTAGATCTCATTAGCAGATATTGGAAAGTTTGACCTGCCTCCTAAAGACCAAGAAAAATGTGCAATTATTATTTCTCAAGGGGTTTTCTAACTGATTTAATTGCACCAAGGATTGTGCAACGCACCAGCCACTTTCTAGCGGGTGTGGACACTATCATGGGTAACTTAATGAGTTTCATTTTTAGTTAGCTTGATGATATAAGTGTGCTCTTGAAAACAATTACTTAACACCTTGCACACTTGAAAGTAACCTTTTGACGGTTGGCCCAAGCTCAATTAAAGAATAAGCTTAGATAGTGAGCTTTTAAGTCCTAAATGGAATATTTGAGACACATTGTCAACACTTGAGGAATATGTCCACAACCCCAGAATCTTGAGGTTATCAATCACATGAGAAAGTCTGAAATTGAGCAAGATATCCAAGAATTCCTCATATAATTGGATATTGCCGCTGATTCATACCCAGATATGCACAACTCGCCAAGCACTTAACCATTTACCTTGAGCAGGAATTAACTTCCATTGGCCTCAAGAGTTTAAAGTCTCTTTTTAACGCAGTGGAAATCTTTGACTTGAGCCCCTGTTCTGAGATACCCCAACTTTGACAGCCTTTTATAGTGCAGTCTAATGCGTTTCTCATAGCTATAAGAGCATTATGTTCTCAGATATGACGTGATGGGGAAGAGCACCTGGTAGCTTTTTGCAGCAGTACCCTGGACAAGCACATCATAATAACATGGTAACATAGTGAGAATGCTTAGCTGTCATATATACTTGTAAATAATTTTGAGTCTATATACATAAGACTCAGTTCAAATCATCACAAATCATGCTTTCTTGCAATAACAATGTAAGCTCAAAGAACCTGAGGGTTGGCTAGGACAATGGGATTTTTATTAAAAGTTTACAACTATGAAATATAACATCGCTAGGGCATACCCATCAGAATGCCAATATGCTTTCATGACTGCCTATTACTACCACTCTCACTCTGTTCATGGTTCAACTATTTGAGAAGTTAAAGATAAAAATTATAACAACAAGAAACCTGTGATTTGCCGCACCCTGGACCAGCTCATGAGGACATTGAGATTTGAATGGACAAAATATAAAATTGTGGGAGATGCTGTAAGCTCTATTCTTTACCTTCAGCTCTCCCAGAGATAATCACAAGATCTCATTGCACCATAAGACATTGAGGCTTGGTAAAGAAACCAAAAACGAATTTAACAATGGTATCATTGGAAGTCTTTATGATTTGACATACAAGATGTTTTTTTTGCAATGTCACAAATTTCAAGCGCAGCAGACCTATAAGCCCACAACTACTTATCGGTTAGTCAATCCTAATTGGCCTGGCACATGTCTATTGATGTACTTGGACCTTTCCCAACTAGTCTTCTTATCCTCAAATACATCATAGTAGCCATCGATAAATTTTTTAAGTGGGTCAAGGCATGCTCCTTTGGGATCTTGGAGCAATTACCACTGCAATGGTTATAATGGAGCAAATAATACACTGGAATGGTTGTCTTTAAGTTACCCTCATAGTCAATGCCACTAAATTTACCTCAAAGTTTTTACAAGTTAATTGAGCTAATGGAAATACAAAGGAGTTATTACTTTCCCATATCATCATGAGAAAAATGGAATGGTGGAATGAGCCAATCATAAATTAGTATAAACTCTTTGGAAGGTTTCCAGCAACTTTCCTTACAAAGGGCTATATACGTGGACTCAACCATTTTTGCATAAAATTCTAACTACTATGGCAGCATAGGGTACTCCCCCTTTCAGTTCTTATATGGTTGACAGCCTACATTGCTGCACCTTCTACATTTCCTTGTTACGGATGAGGATGAAATTTGGACAATTGAATATCTTGACTGACTGGTAAAAGCCCTCATAGAAAATCAGACCAAGCCTATATGGATATCTAACCTGACAGATTAATCAGAAGAAGAAGGAAAATGTAAGTACAGGGGAACGTCCCCTGTGCATAGATTGGTCGCTCTTCCCATTTCCAAACAAAAAGGGTCCAAGGAGGGTGGCCATGCCCCTCATCACCCAGGGCGACCTCCCCACATGGTAGACAAGCGTTAGATAATGGCTTTCCTCTCCAGACCCCTCTCCTGGTACCTTCATCCACCACGGCCAAACTCATTAGACAGATTATGGAAATCTGTGCTGAGATCGCCAAATTAAAGTTAATCAATCCAAAACTGATGGAAATTAATCCCAACAATCAGAATCTGCATAGCCAAAGAGGTGCAAAGAGTGAGTTATTGGCCATAATCACTGATGGTTTTGATTCGCCCAGCAGTGCAATAGTCTAAATTAAACCCCCCTCAAAATCATTGGGGATCATCCCCAATGTGCAGGTAGTAGCATTGGACACCATAGATGATAGTTTGAAGCTCCCATCCAGCAAATCTGGAGTTGTGGCTGATGCAACGCTTTTGACTGAGTGAATGGCCCAGCAACTGGGCACGGGCAGGTTGGGCAACCTGTACCTGCTCTCAACCAATTGGGACTGCCCCTATGTGGGGTGGCCTTGGGGGATTTCCTCTGCTTGTTGGGCCAGATGCCATCACGCTAACTGTCAGAAATGAAGTCAAGCCCCAGTTTGGGCATTTGATGTCAAACCGATGGTGACTTGGCCTGCCATAAAA